>CM070820.1:25977330-26026750 GCA_036326025.1 Chrosomus eos | reverse complement strand
CGATTTTCACCAAAATCGAATCGTATCATCTTCAGACCGTGCCGACTAAAAGTTATGGATTTCGTGTCGATTGACGAAACCGTTTTCGTATAGCGCAGCAGCAAATTTGAGGCATGCTGCCAAAATGACTATTAAGTCTTTATCTCTGCAATGCCTTGACATTTTGACACCAAACTTTGTATGTGTCATTGTCACCTCACTCTGACCACATCACATCAATTTGGAAACTGCGCCACCTATTTGTCAAAAGTGATAAACCATTAAATCATCTTAAAAGTTACTGTATATGTGATTTTTTAGCCATTTATCCAAAGTTCTCTTAAAATGTCTTTAATTGCTCCTTGCTGCAGTTGGTCTGCCACTCCCACCCATGATGGCATCTGTTGCCGCTTCTTGCGCTTGGCCCCGGTAATGGCTGCTTGCAGCTATATTTAGGGGCCAAGCACCGAAGGTGCGGTGGCACCTATTGTATCTGTTCCGGTTCTTATTATTCTTCCGTTTCTTCCGACTGGGCGTCTATGGCAGCCCATAGAACCGTTTGCGGGAAAGTTATGAAATTTGGTACACTGATAGAGGACAGTCTGAAAAGTCACCAGAGCAAATTTGGAGTCTCCAACTCAATCCCTCTAGCGCCACCAACTGTCCAAAGATTTACTCATGTTTATGCTTATAACTTTTGAACCATAATGGCTAGAATCACAAATCCTTTGTCCTCTTATTCCTTGGCTCATGCCGATTCGATTGCACCCTATGACGTCATTTTCCGTCACGACAATTTGTCCGCCATTTGTAATTATCCGAAAAAGCTACTTTTTCGAACTCCTCCTAGGCCGTTGTTCCGATTCTCACCAAAATTGAACCAGATCATCTCCAGACCGTGCTGACAAAAAGTTATGGAATTCATAAAAACGCTGCAAGTTGTTCTCGAATACCACGCAAATTAATTTTAAGTAGCGCTTGCGAAAACAGACATAAGGCTGTATCTCCGCAACGCTTTATCGTATTCAAACCAAACTTGGTACATGTCATTACAAGCATGACCTGAGGCTACCTGCTGCGTTTCGGCGCAGCGCCACCTACTGGTCCAGAGATACGAAAAATTGCTATTTTTGCTCATAACTACTGAACAGTTTGTCCAAAAATAATAAAGTTGGTCTTGTTAGATTCAGGGCGTCATGCCGAGTCGACAGATATCCAATTTTTCCAGATCGGCCATTTTGGCTGTCGGCCATTTTGAATTATGTGCTAAAATGCTGTATTTTATGAACGCATGAACGAATTGTTACGAAAATCGGTATGGGTCATCAGTACGATACCCTGAAGGAGCCTGAGAAGTTTCGAAACAGCGCCACCTAGTGGCAAAATTGATTTTTCAAATGCTGATAACTCTGGTTGTGTTTGACATATTTTCACGGGAGTCATCTCGTTGGGATCCTGAATCCTTGCCGAGTCCACAGATACCAAATATGCTTAGGTTTTGTTTACGGTTTGTGTAGCGTTGTGATTTAGCGCTTAAAAAACATTTGCCGATATCTTCGAAACCGCTTGTCCGATCGAGACGAAACCACCGCCAGAAGTTTGGAAACATAGGTCGATAGGCTATACGTTAATGCCCAAATGCGAAAATATTGATAGTAAGGGGTAGTAAAATCCAATCAAAGTCACGTGTCAGTCATTTTTTATGTGTTTATTCACATAAATGTATATAACTCCAAAACTAAATGAGATATTTTCACCAAATTTTACACACACATGTATGGGCTCACTTTGAGGTCACATAAAAAAAATGGTGGGATTGAGCCTCTTGGTGGCGCTATAATAGAACGTAACATGCTATTCTTAACGAATGCATTGGTGTAACATTACAAAACTCAGCATGTGCCATCAGCACCATGCCTGAAGGTACTCAAAACATTTCGAGACAGCGCCACCTTTTGGTCAAAAGTTATAACATAATTTCTAAAAACTTTTGAATAAATCTGCGTATTTTAATGCCACTGGTCTTAAGGTTTGTCATTGTCACCAGACTCTGACCACATCACATCGTTTTTGTAACTACGCCACCTATTGGTCAAAAGTGATAATCCATTAAATCACATTTTTAGTTAATTAGTGTGATTTTTAAGCCATTTTGCCTAAATTAATCTTTAAATGTCTTAAATTGCTCCTTGCTGCAGTTGGTCTGACACATGTTGACATGTCTTGTCGTCTTCTTTGCGCTTGGCCCCGGTTATTGCTGCTTGTTATTAGGGGCCAAGCACCAAAGGTGCGGAGGCACCTATTGTATCTGTTCCGGTTCTTATTATTTAGGGGCCAAGCACCGAAGGTGCGGGCACCTATTGTATCTGTTCCGGTTCTTATTATTAGGGGCCAAGCACCGAAGGTGCGGTGGCACCTATTGTATCTGTTCCGGTTCTTATTAGGGGCCAAGCACCGAAGGTGCGGTGGCACCTATTGTATCTGTTCCGGTTCTTATTATTAGGGGCCAAGCACCGAAGGTGCGGTGGCACCTATTGTATCTGTTCCGGTTCTTATTATTCTTCCGTTTCTTCTTCCGACTGGGCGTCTATGGCAGCCCATAGAACCGTTTGCGGGAAAGTTATGAAATTTGGTACACTGATAGAGGACAGTCTGAAAAGTCACCAGAGCAAATTTGGAGTCTCCAACTCAATCCCTCTAGCGCCACCAACTGTCCAAAGATTCACTCATGTTTATGCTAATAACTTTTGAACCATAATGGCTAGAATCACAAATCCTTTGTCCTCTTATTCCTTGGCTCAAGCCGATTCGATTGCACCCTATGACGTCATTTTCCGTCACAACAATTTGTCCGCCATTTGTAATTATCCGAAAAAGCTACTTTTTCGAACTCCTCCTAGGCCGTTGTTCCGATTCTCACCAAAATTGAACCAGATCATCTCCAGACCGTGCTGACAAAAAGTTATGGAATTCATAAAAACGCTGCAAGTTGTTCTCGAATACCACGCAAATTAATTTTAAGTAGCGCTTGCGAAAACAGACATAAGGCTGTATCTCCGCAACGCTTTATCGTATTCAAACCAAACTTGGTACATGTCATCACAAGCATGACCTGAGGCTACATGCTGCGTTTCGGCGCAGCGCCACCTACTGGTCCAGAGATACGAAAAATTGCTATTTTTGCTCATAACTACTGAACAGTTTGTCCAAAAATAATAAAGTTGGTCTTGTTACATTCAGGGCGTCATGCCGAGTCGACAGATATCCAATTTTCCCAGATCGGCCATTTTGGCTGTCGGCCATTTTGAATTATGTGCAAAAATGCTGTATTTTATGAACGCATGAACGAATTGTTACGAAACTCGGTATGGGTCATCAGTACGATACCCTGAAGGAGCCTGAGAAGTTTCGAAACAGCGCCACCTAGTGGCAAAATTGATTTTTCAAATGCTGATAACTCTGGTTGTGTTTGACGTATTTTCACGGGAGTCATCTCGTTGGGATCCTGAATCCTTGCCGAGTCCACAGATACCAAATATGCTTAGGTTTTGTTTACGGTTTGTGTAGCGTTGTGATTTAGCGCTTAAAAAACATTTGCCGATATCTTCGAAACCGCTTGTCCGATCGAGACGAAACCACCGCCAGAAGTTTGGAAACATAGGTCGATAGGCTATACGCTAATGCCCAAATGCGAAAATATTGATAGTAAGGGGTAGTAAAATCCAATCAAAGTCACGTGTCAGTCATTTTTTATGTGTTTATTCACATAAATGTATATAACTCCAAAACTAAATGAGATATTTTCACCAAATTTTACACACACATGTATGGGCTCACTTTGAGGTCACATAAAAAAAATGGTGGGATTGAGCCTCTTGGTGGCGCTATAATAGAACGTAACATGCTATTCTTAACGAATGCATTGGTGTAACATTACAAAACTCAGCATGTGCCATCAGCACCATGCCCTGAAGGTACTCAAAACATTTCGAGACAGCGCCACCTTTGGTCAAAAGTTATAACATAATTTCTAAAAACTTTTGAATAAATCTGCGTATTTTAATGCCACTGGTCTTAAGGTTTGTCATTGTCACCATACTCTGACCATATCACATCGTTTTTGTAACTACGCCACCTATTGGTCAAAAGTGATAATCCATTAAATCACATTTTTTTGTTAATTAGTGTGATTTTTAAGCCATTTTGCCTAAATTAATCTTTAAATGTCTTAAATTGCTCCTTGCTGCAGTTGGTCTGACACATGTTGACATGTCTTGTCGTCTTCTTTGCGCTTGGCCCGGTTATTGCTGCTTGCAGCTATATTTAGGGGCCAAGCACCGAAGGTGCGGTGGCACCTATTGTATCTGTTCCGGTTCTTATTATTCTTCCGTTTCTTCCGACTGGGCGTCTATGGCAGCCCATAGAACCGTTTGCGGGAAAGTTATGAAATTTGGTACACTGATAGAGGACAGTCTGAAAAGTCACCAGAGCAAATTTGGAGTCTCCAACTCAATCCCTCTAGCGCCACCAACTGTCCAAAGATTTACTCATGTTTATGCTTATAACTTTTGAACCATAATGGCTAGAATCACAAATCCTTTGTCCTCTTATTCCTTGGCTCATGCCGATTCGATTGCACCCTATGACGTCATTTTCCGTCACGACAATTTGTCCGCCATTTGTAATTATCCGAAAAAGCGACTTTTTCGAACTCCTCCTAGGCCGTTGTTCCGATTCTCACCAAAATTGAACCAGATCATCTCCAGACCGTGCTGACAAAAAGTTATGGAATTCATAAAAACGCTGCAAGTTGTTCTCGAATACCACGCAAATTAATTTTAAGTAGCGCTTGCGAAAACAGACATAAGGCTGTATCTCCGCAACGCTTTATCGTATTCAAACCAAACTTGGTACATGTCATTACAAGCATGACCTGAGGCTACATGCTGCGTTTCGGCGCAGCGCCACCTACTGGTCCAGAGATACGAAAAATTGCTATTTTTGCTCATAACTACTGAACAGTTTGTCCAAAAATAATAAAGTTGGTCTTGTTAATTCAGGGCGTCATGCCGAGTCGACAGATATCCAATTTTCCCAGATCGGCCATTTTGGCTGTCGGCCATTTTGAATTATGTGCTAAAATGCTGTATTTTATGAACGCATGAACGAATTGTTACGAAACTCGGTATGGGTCATCAGTACGATACCCTGAAGGAGCCTGAGAAGTTTCGAAACAGCGCCACCTAGTGGCAAAATTGATTTTTCAAATGCTGATAACTCTGGTTGTGTTTGACGTATTTTCACGGGAGTCATCTCGTTGGGATCCTGAATCCTTGCCGAGTCCACAGATACCAAATATGCTTAGGTTTTGTTTACGGTTTGTGTAGCGTTGTGATTTAGCGCTTAAAAAACATTTGCCGATATCTTCGAAACCGCTTGTCCGATCGAGACGAAACCACCGCCAGAAGTTTGGAAACATAGGTCGATAGGCTATACGCTAATGCCCAAATGCGAAAATATTGATAGTAAGGGGTCGTAAAATCCAATCAAAGTCACGTGTCAGTCATTTTTTATGTGTTTATTCACATAAATGTATATAACTCCAAAACTAAATGAGATATTTTCACCAAATTTTACACACACATGTATGGGCTCACTTTGAGGTCACATAAAAAAAATGGTGGGATTGAGCCTCTTGGTGGCGCTATAATAGAACGTAACATGCTATTCTTAACGAATGCATTGGTGTAACATTACAAAACTCAGCATGTGCCATCAGCACCATGCCCTGAAGGTACTCAAAACATTTCGAGACAGCGCCACCTTTTGGTCAAAAGTTATAACATAATTTCTAAAAACTTTTGAATAAATCTGCGTATTTTAATGCCACTGGTCTTAAGGTTTGTCATTGTCACCAGACTCTGACCACATCACATCGTTTTTGTAACTACGCCACCTATTGGTCAAAAGTGATAATCCATTAAATCACATTTTTTGTTAATTAGTGTGATTTTTAAGCCATTTCGCCTAAATTAATCTTTAAATGTCTTAAATTGCTCCTTGCTGCAGTTGGTCTGACACATGTTGACATGTCTTGTCGTCTTCTTGCGCTTGGCCCCGGTTATTGCTGCTTGCAGCTATATTTAGGGGCCAAGCACCGAAGGTGCGGTGGCACCTATTGTATCTGTTCCGGTTCTTATTAGGGGCCAAGCACCGAAGTGCGGTGCACCTATTGTATCTGTTCCGGTTCTTATTATTCTTCCGTTTCTTCCGACTGGGTGTCTATGGCAGCCCATAGAACCGTTTGCGGGAAAGTTATGAAATTTGGTACACTGATAGAGGACAGTCTGAAAAGTCACCAGAGCAAATTTGGAGTCTCCAACTCAATCCCTCTAGCGCCACCAACTGTCCAAAGATTTACTCATGTTTATGCTTATAACTTTTGAACCATAATGGCTAGAATCACAAATCCTTTGTCCTCTTATTCCTTGGCTCATGCCGATTCGATTGCACCCTATGACGTCATTTTCCGTCACGACAATTTGTCCGCCATTTGTAATTATCCGAAAAAGCTACTTTTTCGAACTCCTCCTAGGCCGTTGTTCCGATTCTCACCAAAATTGAACCAGATCATCTCCAGACCGTGCTGACAAAAAGTTATGGAATTCATAAAAACGCTGCAAGTTGTTCTCGAATACCACGCAAATTAATTTTAAGTAGCGCTTGCGAAAACAGACATAAGGCTGTATCTCCGCAACGCTTTATCGTATTCAAACCAAACTTGGTACATGTCATTACAAGCATGACCTGAGGCTACATGCTGCGTTTCGGCGCAGCGCCACCTACTGGTCCAGAGATACGAAAAATTGCTATTTTTGCTCATAACTACTGAACAGTTTGTCCAAAAATAATAAAGTTGGTCTTGTTAGATTCAGGGCGTCATGCCGAATCGACAGATATCCAATTTTCCCAGATCGGCCATTTTGGCTGTCGGCCATTTTGAATTATGTGCTAAAATGCTGTATTTTATGAACGCATGAACGAATTGTTACGAAACTCGGTATGGGTCATCAGTACGATACCCTGAAGGAGCCTGAGAAGTTTCGAAACAGCGCCACCTAGTGGCAAAATTGATTTTTCAAATGCTGATAACTCTGGTTGTGTTTGACGTATTTTCACGGGAGTCATCTCGTTGGGATCCTGAATCCTTGCCGAGTCCACAGATACCAAATATGCTTAGGTTTTGTTTACGGTTTGTGTAGCGTTGTGATTTAGCGCTTAAAAAACATTTGCCGATATCTTCGAAACCGCTTGTCCGATCGAGACGAAACCACCGCCAGAAGTTTGGAAACATAGGTCGATAGGCTAGACGCTAATGCCCAAATGCGAAAATATTTATAGTAAGGGGTAGTAAAATCCAATCAAAGTCACGTGTCAGTCATTTTTTATGTGTTTATTCACATAAATGTATATAACTCCAAAACTAAATGAGATATTTTCACCAAATTTTACACACACATGTATGGGCTCACTTTGAGGTCACATAAAAAAAATGGTGGGATTGAGCCTCTTGGTGGCGCTATAATAGAACGTAACATGCTATTCTTAACGAATGCATTGGTGTAACATTAC
Organism: Chrosomus eos; assembly: GCA_036326025.1. NCBI lineage: Eukaryota > Metazoa > Chordata > Actinopteri > Cypriniformes > Leuciscidae > Chrosomus > Chrosomus eos. The sequence goes on along the minus strand of CM070820.1, from coordinate 26,019,139 downwards.
AAAACTCAGCATGTGCCATCAGCACCATGCCCTGAAGGTACTCAAAACATTTCGAGACAGCGCCACCTTTTGGTCAAAAGTTATAACATAATTTCTAAAAACTTTTGAATAAATCTGCGTATTTTAATGCACTGGTCTTAAGGTTTGTCATTGTTACCAGACTCTGACCACATCACATCGTTTTTGTAACTACGCCACCTATTGGTCAAAAGTGATAATCCATTAAATCACATTTTTTGTTAATTAGTGTGATTTTTAAGCCATTTTGCCTAAATTAATCTTTAAATGTCTTAAATTGCTCCTTGCTGCAGTTGGTCTGACACATGTTGACATGTCTTGTCGTCTTCTTTGCGCTTGGCCCCGGTTATTGCTGCTTGCAGCTATATTTATTCTTCCGTTTCTTCTTCTTCTTCCGACTGGGCGTCTATGGCAGCCCATAGAACCGTTTGCGGGAAAGTTATGAAATTTGGTACACTGATAGAGGACAGTCTGAAAAGTCACCAGAGCAAATTTGGAGTCTCCAACTCAATCCCTCTAGCGCCACCAACTGTCCAAAGATTTACTCATGTTTATGCTTATAACTTTTGAACCATAATGCTTAGAATCACAAATCCTTTGTCCTCTTATTCCTTGGCTCATGCCGATTCGATTGCACCCTATGACGTCATTTTCCGTCACGACAATTTGTCCGCCATTTGTAATTATCCGAAAAAGCTACTTTTTCGAACTCCTCCTAGGCCGTTGTTCCGATTCTCACCAAAATTGAACCAGATCATCTCCAGACCGTGCTGACAAAAAGTTATGGAATTCATAAAAACGCTGCAAGTTGTTCTCGAATACCACGCAAATTAATTTTAAGTAGCGCTTGCGAAAACAGACATAAGGCTGTATCTCCGCAACGCTTTATCGTATTCAAACCAAACTTGGTACATGTCATTACAAGCATGACCTGAGGCTACATGCTGCGTTTCGGCGCAGCGCCACCTACTGGTCCAGAGATACGAAAAATTGCTATTTTTGCTCATAACTACTGAAAAGTTTGTCCAAAAATAATAAAGTTGGTCTTGTTAGATTCAGGGCGTCATGCCGAGTCGACAGATATCCAATTTTCCCAGATCGGCCATTTTGGCTGTCGGCCATTTTGAATTATGTGCTAAAATGCTGTATTTTATGAACGCATGAACGAATTGTTACGAAACTCGGTATGGGTCATCAGTACGATACCCTGAAGGAGCATGAGAAGTTTCGAAACAGCGCCACCTAGTGGCAAAATTGATTTTTCAAATGCTGATAACTCTGGTTGTGTTTGACATATTTTCACGGGAGTCATCTCGTTGGGATCCTGAATCCTTGCCGAGTCCACAGATACCAAATATGCTTAGGTTTTGTTTACGGTTTGTGTAGCGTTGTGATTTAGCGCTTAAAAAACATTTGCCGATATCTTCGAAACCGCTTGTCCGATCGAGACGAAACCACCACCAGAAGTTTGGAAACATAGGTCGATAGGCTAAACGCTAATGCCCAAATGCGAAAATATTGATAGTAAGGGGTAGTAAAATCCAATCAAAGTCACGTGTCAGTCATTTTTTATGTGTTTATTCACATAAATGTATATAACTCCAAAACTAAATGAGATATTTTCACCAAATTTTACACACACATGTATGGGCTCACTTTGAGGTCACATAAAAAAAATGGTGGGATTGAGCCTCTTGGTGGCGCTATAATAGAACGTAACATGCTATTCTTAACGAATGCATTGGTGTAACATTACAAAACTCAGCATGTGCCATCAGCACCATGCCCTGAAGGTACTCAAAACATTTCGAGACAGCGCCACCTTTTGGTCAAAAGTTATAACATAATTTCTAAAAACTTTTGAATAAATCTGCGTATTTTAATGCCACTGGTCTTAAGGTTTGTCATTGTCACTAGACTCTGACCACATCACATCGTTTTTGTAACTACGCCACCTATTGGTCAAAAGTGATAATCCATTAAATCACATTTTTTGTTAATTAGTGTGATTTTTAAGCCATTTTGCCTAAATTAATCTTTAAATGTCTTAAATTGCTCCTTGCTGCAGTTGGTCTGACACATGTTGACATGTCTTGTCGTCTTCTTTGCGCTTGGCCCCGGTTATTGCTGCTTGCAGCTATATTTAGGGGCCAAGCACCGAAGGTGCGGAGGCACCTATTGTATCTGTTCCGGTTCTTATTATTAGGGGCCAAGCACCGAAGGTGCGGAGGCACCTATTGTATCTGTTCCGGTTCTTATTATTATTATTAGGGGCCAAGCACCGAAGGTGCGGTGGCACCTATTGTATCTGTTCCGGTTCTTATTATTATTATTATTATTATTCTGCTTCTTCTTCCGACTGGGCGTCTATGGCAGCCCATAGAACCGTTTGCGGGAAAGTTATGAAATTTGGTACACTGATAGAGGACAGTCTGAAAAGTCACCAGAGCAAATTTGGAGTCTCCAACTCAATCCCTCTAGCGCCACCAACTGTCCAAAGATTTACTCATGTTTATGCTTATAACTTTTGAACCATAATGGCTAGAATCACAAATCCTTTGTCCTCTTATTCCTTGGCTCATGCCGATTCGATTGCACCCTATGACGTCATTTTCCGTCACGACAATTTGTCAGCCATTTGTAATTATCCGAAAAAGCTACTTTTTCGAACTCCTCCTAGGCCGTTGTTCCGATTCTCACCAAAATTGAACCAGATCATCTCCAGACCGTGCTGACAAAAAGTTATGGAATTCATAAAAACGCTGCAAGTTGTTCTCGAATACCACGCAAATTAATTTTAAGTAGCGCTTGCGAAAACAGACATAAGGCTGTATCTCCGCAACGCTTTATCGTATTCAAACCAAACTTGGTACATGTCATTACAAGCATGACCTGAGGCTACATGCTGCGTTTCGGCGCAGCGCCACCTACTGGTCCAGAGATACGAAAAATTGCTATTTTTGCTCATAACTACTGAACAGTTTGTCCAAAAATAATAAAGTTGGTCTTGTTAGATTCAGGGCGTCATGCCGAGTCGACAGATATCCAATTTTCCCAGATCGGCCATTTTGGCTGTCGGCCATTTTGAATTATGTGCTAAAATGCTGTATTTTATGAACGCATGAACGAATTGTTACGAAACTCGGTATGGGTCATCAGTACGATACCTTGAAGGAGCCTGAGAAGTTTCGAAACAGCGCCACCTAGTGGCAAAATTGATTTTTCAAATGCTGATAACTCTGGTTGTGTTTGACGTATTTTCACGGGAGTCATCTCGTTGGGATCCTGAATCCTTGCCGAGTCCACAGATACCAAATATGCTTAGGTATTGTTTACGGTTTGTGTAGCGTTGTGATTTAGCGCTTAAAAAACATTTGCCGATATCTTCGAAACCGTTTGACCAATCGAGACGAAACCACCGTCAGAAGTTTGGAAACATAGGTCGATAGCTATACGCCAATGCCCAAATGTCAAAATATTCATAGTAAGGGGTAGTAAAATCCAATCAAAGTCACGTGTCAGTCATTTTTTATGTGTTTATTCACATAAATGTATATAACTCCAAAACTAAATGAGATATTTTCACCAAATTTTACACACACATGTATGGGCTCACTTTGAGGTCACATAAAAAAAATGGTGGGATTGAGCCTCTTGGTGGCGCTATAATAGAACGTAACATGCTACTCTTAACGAATGCATTGGTGCAACATTACAAAACTCAGCATGTGCCATCAGCACCATGCCCTGAATGTACTCAAAACATTTCGAGACAGCGCCACCTTTTGGTCAAAAGTTATAACATAATTTCTAAAAAACTTTTGAATAAATCTGCGTACGTTAATGCCACTGGTCTTAAGGTTTGTCATTGTCACCAGACTCTGACCACATCACATCGTTTTCGTAATTACGCCACTTATTGGTCAAAAGTGATAATCCATTAAATCACATTTTTAGTTAATTAGTGTGATTTTTAAGCCATTTTGCCTAAATTAATCTTTAAATGTCTTAAATTGCTCCTTGCTGCAGTTGGTCTGACACATGTTGGCATGTCTTGTCGTCTTCTTTGCGCTTGGCCCCGGTTATTGCTGCTTGCAGCTATATTTTTTTACGTGTTTTTTCATATAAGTGTCTATAACTCTGAAGTGAATTGAGATATTTTCACCAAAATTGACACACATACGTATGGGCTCACTCTGAGGACACATAAAAAAAATTGTGGGACTGAGCCTCTTGGTGGCGCTATAATAGAACAAAACATGAAATTCCCATTGACTTCAATAGAGTTTTGTGAAATAAAATGCTATACTAAACAAATGCATTGATGTAATATTAAGAAACTCAGAATGTGCCAACAACACCATCCCCTGAAGGTACTAAAAATATTTCGAAACAGCGCCACCTTGTGGTCAAAAGTTATAATACAATTTCCAAAAAGGCTAATAACTTTTGAATAAATCTGCCTGTTGAAATGCCACTGGTCTTAATAGATTCCTTGGGTCAAGCTGAGAACATAGATACCAGGTTTTCCTTATTTGGCCGAACTTCCTGTCCGCCATCTTGATTTTCAGTCAAAACCTACTTTTTCGATCTCCTCCTAGACCGTTTTTCCGATTTTCACCAAAATCGAATCGTATCATCTCCAGACCGTGCCGACTAAAAGTTATAGATTTCGTGTCGATAGATGAAACCGTTTTCGTATACCGCAGCAGCAAATTTGAGGCATGCTGCCAAAATGACTATTAAGTGTTTAACATTGCAATGCCTTGACATTTTGACACCAAACTTTGTATGTGTCATTGTCACCTCACCCTGACCACATCACATCAATTTGCTAACTGCGCCACCTATTGGTCGAAAGTGATACTCCATTAAATCATATTTTTATTTAGAGTTTCTATGATTTTTCAGCCATTTCGCCTACAATTGTCTTTAAATGTCTTTAATTGCTCATTGTTGCAGTTGGTCTGACACTTTAAGCAATGTTGGCATGTCTTGTCGTCTTATGCTGCTTGGCCCCGGTAATGGCTGCTTGCAGCTATATTAGCAATTGTTTCTGTTCCGGTTCTTTTTTATTCTTCTTCCGACTGGGCGTCTATGGCAGCCCATAGAAACCGTTTGCGGGAAAGTTGTTTTGATTTGACATTCTGATAGAGGACAGTCCCAACATCAAATGCACCAATTTTGGTGTCTCTAACTCATTCCCTCTAGCGCCACCACCTGTCCAAAGTTTCACTTTTATTATGCTAATAACTTTTGAACCGTAAGGCCTATCAACAAAATTCTTTTTTCCTCTGATTCCTGAGCTCATGACGATTCGATTGCACCATATGACGTCATTTTCCGTCATGCAAATTTTTCCGCCATTTTGAATTTTCAGAAAAACCTACTTTTTCGAACTCCTCCTAGAGCGATGCTCCGATTTTCACCAAAATTGCACCAGATCATCTTTAGGCAGTGTGGACAAAAAGTTATGGAATTCAAGTATATTCGCTTAACAGTTTTTGAATACCATGCAAAATAATTTTACGTAGCGCTTGCGAAAACAAACTTAAGGCTGTATCTTCGCAACGCTTAATCGTATTCAGACCAAACTTGGTACATATCATCACAAGCATGACCTGAGGCTACATGCTGCGTTTCGGCGCAGCGCCACCTACTGGTCCGGAGATATGAAACATGGCTATTTTTGCTCATAACTCCTGAACGGTTTGTCCAAAAATCATAAAAGTGGCCTCGTTAGATTCAGGGCGTCATACCGAGTCGACTGATATCCAATTTTCCCAGATCGGCCATTTTGTCTGTCGGCCATTTTGAATTATGTGCTAAAATGCTGTATTTTCTGAACGCATGAACGAATTGTTACGAAACTCGGTATGGGTCATCAGTACGATGCCCTGAAGGAGCTTGAGAAGTTTCGAAACAGCACCACCTAGTGGTCAAAAGTTATAAAGAAATTTCCAAAAAGGCTAATAACTTTTGAAAAAATCTGCCTGTTGAAATGCCACTGGTCTTAATAGATTCCTTGGGTCAAGCTGAGAACATAGATACCAGGTTTTCCTTATTTGGCCGAACTTCCTGTCCGCCATCTTGATTTTCAGTCAAAACCTACTTTTTTGAACTCCTCCTAGACCGTTTGTCCGATTTTCACCAAAATCGAATCGTATCATCTCCAGACTGTGCCGACTAAAAGTTATGGATTTCGTGTCGATAGACAAAACCGTTTTCGTGTAGCGCAGCAGCAAAGTTGGGGTAGGATGCCAAACGGACTATTCAGTCTTTATCTCTGCAATGCCTTGACATTTTGACACCAAACTTTGTATGTGTCATTTTCACCTCACTCTGACCACATCACATCAATTTCGTAAGTGCTCCACCTATTTGTCGAAAGTGATAAACCATTAAATTATCTTAAAAGTTACTGTATATATGATTTAATGCCATTTATCTAAAGTTCTCTTAAAATGTCTTTAATTGCTCATTGCTGCAATTGGTCTGCCACTCCCACCCATGATGGCATCTGTTGCCGCTTCTTGCGCTTGGCCCCGGTAATGGCTGCTTGCAGCTATATTTATTATTATTATTATTCTTCTTCTTCCGACTGGGGGTCTATGGCAGCCCATAGAACCGTGTCCGGGAAAGTTGTTTTGGTTTGACATTCTGATAGAGGACAGTCCCAACATTAAGTACACCAATTTTGGTGTCTCTAACTCATTCCCTCTAGCGCCACCACCTGTCCAAAAGTTCACTCATATTTATGCTAATAACTTTTGAACCATAAGGCCTATCAACAAAATTCTTTTTTCCTCTGATTCCTGAGCTCACGACGATTCGATTGCACCCTATGACGTCATTTTCCGTCATGCAAATTTTTCCGCCATTTTGAATTTTCAGAAAAACCTACTTTTTCGAACTCCTCCTAGGGCGATGCTCCGATTTTCACCAAAATTGCACCAGATCATCTTCAGGCAGTGGGGACAAAAAGTTATGGAATTCAAGTTGATTCGCTTAAAAGTTTTTGAATGACGTGCAAAATAATTTTACGTAGAGCTTGCGAAAACAAACTTAAGGCTGTATCTCCGCAACGCTTTATCGTATTCAGACCAAACTTGGTACAAGTCATCACAAGCATGACCTGAGGCAACATGCAGCGTTTCGGCGCAGCGCCACCTACTGGTCCGGAGATATGAAAAATGGTTATTTTTGCTCATAACTCCTGAACGGTTTGTCCAAAAATCACAAAAGTGGCCTCGTTAGATTCAGGGCGTCTTACCGAGTCGACTGATATCCAATTTTCCCAGATCGGCCATTTTGTCTGTCGGCCATTTTGAATTATGTGCTAAAATGCTGTATTTTCTGAACGCATGAACGAATTGTTACGAAACTCGGTATGGGTCATCAGTACGATGCCCTGAAGGAGCTTGACAAGTTTCGAAACAGCACCACCTAGTGGTCAAAAGTTATAAAGAAATTTCCAAAAAGGCTAATAACTTTTGAATAAATCTGCCTGTTGAAATGCCACTGGTCTTAATAGATTCCTTGGGTCAAGCTGAGAACATAGATACCAGGTTTTCCTTATTTGGCCGAACTTCCTGTCCGCCATCTTGATTTTCAGTCAAAACCTACTTTTTTGAACTCCTCCTAGACCGTTTGTCCGATTTTCACCAAAATCGAATCGTATCATCTCCAGACCGTGCTGACTAAAAGTTATGGATTTCGTGTCGATTGACGAAACCGTTTTCGTATAGCGCAGCAGCAAAGTTGAGGCATGCTGCCAAAATGACTATTAAGTCTTTATCTCTGCAATGCCTTGACATTTTGACACCAAACTTTGTATGTGTCATTGTCACCTCTCTCTGACCACATCACATCAATTTGGTAACTGCGCCACCTATTTGTCAAAAGTGATAAACCATTAAATCATCTTAAAAGTTACTGTATATGTGATTTTTTTAGCCATTTATCCAAGTTCTCTTAAAATGTCTTTAATTGCTCCTTGCTGCAGTTGGTCTGCCACTCCCACCCATGATGGCATCTGTTGCCGCTTCTTGCGCTTGGCCCCGGTAATGGCTGCTTGCAGCTATATTAGCAATTGTTTCTGTTCCGGTTCTTTTTTATTCTTCTTCCGACTGGGCGTCTATGGCAGCCCATAGAACCGTTTGCGGGAAAGTTGTTTTGATTTGACATTCTGATAGAGGACAGTCCCAACATCAAATGCACCAATTTTGGTGTCTCTAACTCATTCCCTCTAGCGCCACCACCTGTCCAAAGTTTCACTTTTATTATGCTAATAACTTTTGAACCGTAAGGCCTATCAACAAAATTCTTTTTTCCTCTGATTCCTGAGCTCATGACGATTCGATTGCACCCTATGACGTCATTTTCCGTCATGCAAATATTTCCGCCATTTTGAATTTTCAGAAAAACCTACTTTTTCGAACTCCTCCTAGGCCGATGCTCCGATTTTCACCAAAATTGCACCAGATCATCTTTAGGCAGTGTGGACAAAAAGTTATGGAATTCAAGTATATTCGCTTAACAGTTTTTGAATACCGTGCAAAATAATTTTACGTAGCGCTTGCGAAAACAAACTTAAGGCTGTATCTTCGCAACGCTTAATCGTATTCAGACCAAACTTGGTACATATCATCACAAGCATGACCTGAGGCTACATGCTGCGTTTCGGCGCAGCGCCACCTACTGGTCCGGAGATATGAAACATGGCTATTTTTGCTTATAACTTCTGAACAATTTGTCCAAAAATCATAAAAGTGGTCTCGTTAGATTCAGGGCGTCATACCGGGTCGTCTGATATAAAATTTTACCAGATCAGCCATTTTGTCTGTCGGCCATTTTGAATTATGTGCTAAAATGCTGTATTTTCTGAACGCATGAACGAATTGTTACGAAACTCAGTATGGGTCATCAGTACGATGCCCGGAAGGAGCGTGAGAAGTTTCGAAACAGCGCCACCTAGTGGTCAAAAGTTATAACAAAATTTCCAAAAAGGCTAATAACTTTTGAATACATCTCCCTGTTGAAATGCCACTGGTCTTAATAGATTCCTTGGGTCAAGCTGAGAACATAGATACCTGATTTTCCTAATTTGGTCGAACTTCCTGTCCGCCATCTTGATTTTCAGTCAAAACCTACTTTTTCGAACTCCTCCTAGACCGTTTGTCCGATTTTCACCAAAATCGAATCGTATCATCTCCAGACTGTGCCGACTAAAAGTTATGGATTTCGTGTCGATAGACAAAACCGTTTTCGTGTAGCGCAGCAGCAAATTTGATGTAGGATGCCAAAAGGACTATTCAGTCTTTAACTCTGCAATGCCTTGACATTTTGACACCAAACTTTGTATGTGTCATTGTCACCTCACTCTGACCACATCACATCAATTTCGTAAGTGCGCCACCTATTTGTCGAAAGTGATAAACCATTAAATTATCATAAAAGTTAGTGTATATATGATTTTTCAGCCATTTATCCAAAGTTCTCTTAAAATGTCTTTAATTGCTCATTGCTGCAGTTGGTCTGCCACTCCCACCCATGATGGCATCTGTTGCCGCTTCTTGCGCTTGGCCCCGGTAATGGCTGCTTGCAGCTATATTTAGGGGCCAAGCACCGAAGGTGCGGGCACCTATTGTATCTGTTCCCGTTCTTATTATTAGGGGCCAAGCACCGAAGGTGCGAGGCACCTATTGTATCTGTTCGGTTCTTATTAGGGGCCAAGCACCGAAGGTGCGAGGCACCTATTGTATCTGTTCCGGTTCTTATTATTATTATTATTATTATTCTGCTTCTTCTTCTTCCGACTGGGCGTCTATGGCAGCCCATAGAACCGTTTGCGGGAAAGTTGTTTTGGTTTGACATTCTGATAGAGGACAGTCCCAACATTAAATACACCAATTTTGGTGTCTCTAAGTCATTCCCTCTAGCGCCACCACCTGTCCAAAGTTTCACTTTTATTATGCTAATAACTTTTGAACCGTAAGGCCTATCATCAAAATTCTTTTTTCCCCTTGTTCCTGAGCTCATGCCGATTCGATTGCACCCTATGACGTCATTTTCCGTCATAATAATTTGGCCGCCATCTTGAATTTTCAGAAAAACCTACTTTTTCGAACTCCTCCTAGGCCGATGCTCCGATTTTCACCAAAATTGCACCAAATCATCTTCAGGCAGTGGGGACAAAAAGTTATGGAATTCAAGTTGATTCGTCAAATCGTTTTTGATAAACGTGCAAACTAATTTTACGTAGCGCTTGCGAAAACAAACTTAAGGCTGTATCTCCACAACGCTTTATCGTATTCAGACCAAACTTGGTCCAAGTCATCACAAGCATGACCTGAGGCAACATGCAGCGTTTCGGCGCAGCGCCACCTACTGGTCCGGAGATATGAAAAATGGTTATTTTTGCTCATAACTCCTGAACGGTTTGTCCAAAAATCATAAAAGTGGCCTCGTTAGATTCAGGGCGTCATACCGAGTCGACTGATATCCAATTTTTCCATATCGGCCATTTTGTCTGTCGGCCATTTTGAATTATGTGCTAAAATGCTGTATTTTCTGAACGCATGAACGAATTGTTACGAAACTCGGTATGGGTCATCAGTACGATGCCCTGAAAGAGCCTGAGAAGTTTCGAAACAGCGCCACCTAGTGGTGAACTTTTTTTTTCAAATGCTTATAACTTTGGGTGTGGTCGACTTATTTTCACGAGAGTCATCTTTTTGAGCTCCTGAATCGTTGCCGAGTCCAACGATACCAAACATGCTGGGTTTCGTCTTACGGTTTGTGTAGCGTTGCGATTTAGCGCGAAAAAAACATTTGGCTATATCTTCGAAACCGCTTGTCCGATCGAGACGAAACCACCGCCAGAAGTTTGGAAACATAGGTCGATAGGCTATACGCTAATGCCCAAATGTGAAAATATTGATAGTAAGGGGTCGTAAAATTCAAACAAAGTCATGTGTCAGTCATTTTTTACGTGTTTTTTTCATATAAATGTCTATAACTCTGAAGTGAATTGAGATATTTTCACCAAAATTGACACACATACGTATGGGCTCACTCTGAGGACACATAAAAAAAATTGTGGGACTGAGCCTCTTGGTGGCGCTATAATAGAACAAAACATGAAATTCCCATTGACTTCAATAGAGTTTTGTGAAATAAAATGCTATACTAAACAAATGCATTGATTGTAATATTAAGAAACTCAGAATGTGCCAACAACACCATCCCCTGAAGGTACTAAAAATATTTCGAAACAGCGCCACCTTGTGGTCAAAAGTTATAACAAAATTTCCAAAAAGGCTAATAACTTTTGAATAAATCTGCCTGTTGAAATGCCAATGGTCTTAATAGATTCCTTCGGTCAAGCTGAGAACATAGATACCAGGTTTTCCTTATTTGGCCGAACTTCCTGTCCGCCATCTTGATTTTCATTCAAAAGCTACTTTTTCGAACTCCTCCTAGATCGTTTGTCCGATTTTCACCAAAATCGAATCGTATCATCTTCAGACCTTCCCGACCAAAAGTTATGGATTTCGTGTCGATAGACAAAACCGTTTTCGTATACCGCAGCAGCAAAGTTGAGGCATGCTGCCAAAATGACTATTAAGGCTTTATATCTGCAATGTCTCGACATATTGACAACTAACTTTGTATGTGTCATTGTCACTTCACTCTGACCACATCACATCGAGTTCATAGCTGCGCCACCTATTGGTCGAAAGTGATAAACCATTAAATAATCTCATAAGTTACTGTATGCATGATTTTTCGACCATTTGCCGAAATTCCTCTTAAAATGTCTTTAAATTGCTCATTTTTTCAGTTGGTCTGACACTTTCAGCCATGTTGGCATGTCTTATCGTCTTCTACTGCTTGGCCCCGTTTAATGGCTGCTTGCAGCTATATTTATTATTATTATTTATCTGCTTCTTCTTCTTCCGACTGGGCGTCTATGGCAGCCCATAGAACCGTTTGCGGGAAAGTTGTTTTGGTTTGACATTCTGATAGAGGACAGTCCCAACATTAAATACACCAATTTTGGTGTCTCTAAGTCATTCCCTCTAGCGCCACCACCTGTCCAAAGTTTTCACTTTTATTATGCTAATAACTTTTGAACCGTAAGGCCTATCATCAAAATTCTTTTTTCCCCTTGTTCCTGAGCTCATGCCGATTCGATTGCACCCTATGACGTCATTTTCCGTCATAATAATTTGGCCGCCATCTTGAATTTTCAGAAAAACCTACTTTTTCGAACTCCTCCTAGGCCGATGCTCCGATTTTCACCAAAATTGCACCAAATCATCTTCAGGCAGTGGGGACAAAAAGTTATGGAATTCAAGTTGATTCGTCAAATCGTTTTTGATAAACGTGCAAACTAATTTTACGTAGCGCTTGCGAAAACAAACTTAAGGCTGTATCTCCACAACGCTTTATCGTATTCAGACCAAACTTGGTCCAAGTCATCACAAGCATGACCTGAGGCAACATGCAGCGTTTCGGCGCAGCGCCACCTACTGGTCCGGAGATATGAAAAATGGTTATTTTTGCTCATAACTCCTGAACGGTTTGTCCAAAAATCATAAAAGTGGCCTCGTTAGATTCAGGGCGTCATACCGAGTCGACTGATATCCAATTTTTCCATATCGGCCATTTTGTCTGTCGGCCATTTTGAATTATGTGCTAAAATGCTGTATTTTCTGAACGCATGAACGAATTGTTACGAAACTCGGTATGGGTCATCAGTACGATGCCCTGAAAGAGCCTGAGAAGTTTCGAAACAGCGCCACCTAGTGGTGAACTTTTTTTTTCAAATGCTTATAACTTTGGGTGTGGTCGACTTATTTTCACGAGAGTCATCTTTTTGAGCTCCTGAATCGTTGCCGAGTCCAACGATACCAAACATGCTGGGTTTCGTCTTACGGTTTGTGTAGCGTTGCGATTTAGCGCGAAAAAAACATTTGGCTATATCTTCGAAACCGCTTGTCCGATCGAGACGAAACCACCGCCAGAAGTTTGGAAACATAGGTCGATAGGCTATACGCTAATGCCCAAATGCGAAAATATTGATAGTAAGGGGTCGTAAAATTCAAACAAAGTCATGTGTCAGTCATTTTTTACGTGTTTTTTCATATAAATGTCTATAACTCTGAAGTGAATTGAGATATTTTCACCAAAATTGACACACATACGTATGGGCTCACTCTGAGGACACATAAAAAAAATTGTGGGACTGAGCCTCTTGGTGGCGCTATAATAGAACAAAACATGAAATTCCCATTGACTTCAATAGAGTTTTGTGAAATAAAATGCTATACTAAACAAATGCATTGATTGTAATATTAAGAAACTCAGAATGTGCCAACAACACCATCCCCTGAAGGTACTAAAAATATTTCGAAACAGCGCCACCTTGTGGTCAAAAGTTATAACAAAATTTCCAAAAAGGCTAATAACTTTTGAATAAATCTGCCTGTTGAAATGCCAATGGTCTTAATAGATTCCTTCGGTCAAGCTGAGAACATAGATACCAGGTTTTCCTTATTTGGCCGAACTTCCTGTCCGCCATCTTGATTTTCATTCAAAAGCTACTTTTTCGAACTCCTCCTAGATCGTTTGTCCGATTTTCACCAAAATCGAATCGTATCATCTTCAGACCTTCCCGACCAAAAGTTATGGATTTCGTGTCGATAGACAAAACCGTTTTCGTATACCGCAGCAGCAAAGTTGAGGCATGCTGCCAAAATGACTATTAAGGCTTTATATCTGCAATGTCTCGACATATTGACAACTAACTTTGTATGTGTCATTGTCACTTCACTCTGACCACATCACATCGAGTTCATAGCTGCGCCACCTATTGGTCGAAAGTGATAAACCATTAAATAATCTCATAAGTTACTGTATGCATTATTTTTCGACCATTTGCCGAAATTCCTCTTAAAATGTCTTTAAATTGCTCATTTTTTCAGTTGGTCTGACACTTTCAGCCATGTTGGCATGTCTTATCGTCTTCTACTGCTTGGCCCCGTTTAATGGCTGCTTGCAGCTATATTTATTTATTATTATTCTTTCTCTTCCGACTGGGCGTCTATGGCAGCCCATAGAACGTTGCGGGAAAGTTGTTTTGGTTTGACATTCTGATAGAGGACAGTCCCAACATTAAATACACCAATTTTGGTGTCTCTAAGTCATTCCCTCTAGCGCCACCACCTGTCCAAATTTTCACTTTTATTATGCTAATAACTTTTGAACCGTAAGGCCTATCATCAAAATTCTTTTTTCCCTTTTCCTGAGCTCATGCCGATTCGATTGCACCCTATGACGTCATTTTCCGTCATAATAATTTGGCCGCCATCTTGAATTTTCAGAAAAAGCTACTTTTTCGAACTCCTCCTAGGCCGATGCTCCGATTTTCACCAAAATTGCACCAGATCATCTTCAGACAGTGGGGACAAAAAGTTATGGAATTCAAGTTGATTCGCTTAAAAGTTTTTGAATGACGTGCAAAATAATTTTACGTAGAGCTTGCGAAAACAAACTTAAGGCTGTATCTCCGCAACGCTTTATCGTATTCAGACCAAACTTGGTACAAGTCATCACAAGCATGACCTGAGGCAACATGCAGCGTTTCGGCGCAGCGCCACCTACTGGTCCGGAGATATGAAAAATGGTTATTTTTGCTCATAACTCCTGAACGGTTTGTTCAAAAATCATAAAAGTGGCCTCGTTAGATTCAGGGCGTCATACCGAGTCGACTGATATCCAATTTTCCCAGATCGGCCATTTTGTCTGTCGGCCATTTTGAATTATGTGCTAAAATGCTGTATTTTCTGAACGCATGAACGAATTGTTACGAAACTCGGTATGGGTCATCAGTACGATGCCCTGAAAGAGCCTGAGAAGTTTCGAAACAGCGCCACCTAGTGGTGAACTTTTTTTTTCAAATGCTTATAACTTTGGGTGTGGTCGACTTATTTTCACGAGAGTCATCTTTTTGAGCTCCTGAATCGTTGCCGAGTCCAACGATACCAAACATGCTGGGTTTCGTCTTACGGTTTGTGTAGCGTTGCGATTTAGCGCGAAAAAAACATTTGGCTATATCTTCGAAACCGCTTGTCCGATCGAGACGAAACCACCGCCAGAAGTTTGGAAACATAGGTCGATAGGCTATACGCTAATGCCCAAATGCGAAAATATTGATAGTAAGGGGTAGTAAAATTCAAACAAAGTCACGTGTCAGTCATTTTTTACGTGTTTTTTCATATAAGTGTCTATAACTCTGAAGTGAATTGAGATATTTTCACCAAAATTGACACACATACGTATGGGCTCACTCTGAGGACACATAAAAAAAATTGTGGGACTGAGCCTCTTGGTGGCGCTATAATAGAACAAAACATGAAATTCCCATTGACTTCAATAGAGTTTTGTGAAATAAAATGCTATACTAAACAAATGCATTGATGTAATATTAAGAAACTCAGAATGTGCCAACAACACCATCCCCTGAAGGTACTAAAAATATTTCGAAACAGCGCCACCTTGTGGTCAAAAGTTATAATAAAATTTCCAAAAAGGCTAATAACTTTTGAATAAATCTGCCTGTTGAAATGCCACTGGTCTTAATAGATTCCTTGGGTCAAGCTGAGAACATAGATACCAGGTTTTCCTTATTTGGCCGAACTTCCTGTCCGCCATCTTGATTTTCAGTCAAAACCTACTTTTTCGAACTCCTCCTAGACCGTTTTTTCCGATTTTCACCAAAATCGAATCGTATCATCTTCAGACCGTCCCGACCAAAAGTTATGGATTTCGTGTCGATAGACAAAACCGTTTTCGTATACCGCAGCAGCAAAGTTGAGGCATGCTGCCAAAATGACTATTAAGGCTTTATATCTGCAATGTCTCGACATATTGACAACTAACTTTGTATGTGTCATTGTCACTTCACTCTGACCACATCACATCGAGTTCATAACTGCGCCACCTATTGGTCGAAAGTGATAAACCATTAAATCATCTCATAAGTTACTGTATGCATGATTTTTCGACCATTTGCCGAAATTCCTCTTAAAATGTCTTTAAATTGCTCATTTTTTCAGTTGGTCTGACACTTTCAGCCATGTTGGCATGTCTTATCGTCTTCTACTGCTTGGCCCCGTTTAATGGCTGCTTGCAGCTATATTTAGGGGCCAAGCACCGAAGGTGCGGAGGCACCTATTGTATCTGTTCCGGTTCTTATTATATTTTTATTATTATTATTATTCTTCTTCTTCCGACTGGGGGTCTATGGCAGCCCATAGAACCGTGTCCGGGAAAGTTGTTTTGGTTTGACATTCTGATAGAGGACAGTCCCAACATTAAGTACACCAATTTTGGTGTCTCTAACTCATTCCCTCTAGCGCCACCACCTGTCCAAAGTTTCACTCACATTTATGCTAATAACTTTTGATCCGCAAGGCCTATCAACAAAATTCTTTTTTCCTCTGATTCCTGAGCTCATGACGATTCGATTGCACCCTATGACGTCATTTTCCGTCCTGCAAATTTTTCCGCCATTTTGAATTATCAGAAAAACCTACTTTTTCGAACTCCTCCTAGGGCGATGCTCCGATTTTCACCAAAATTGCACCAGATCATCTTCAGACAGTGGGGACAAAAAGTTATGGAATTCAAGTTGATTCGCTTAAAAGTTTTTGAATGACGTGCAAAAAAATTTTACGTAGAGCTTGCGAAAACAAACTTAAGGCTGTATCTCCGCAACGCTTTATCGTATTCAGACCAAACTTGGTACAAGTCATCACAAGCATGACCTAAGGCAACATGCAGCGTTTCGGCGCAGCGCCACCTACTGGTCCGGAGATATGAAAAATGGTTATTTTTGCTCATAACTCCTGAACGGTTTGTCCAAAAATCATAAAAGTGGCCTCGTTAGATTCAGGGCGTCATACCGAGTCGACTGATATCCAATTTTCCCAGATCGGCCATTTTGTCTGTCGGCCATTTTGAATTATGTGCTAAAATGCTGTATTTTCTGAACGCATGAACGGATTGTTACGAAACTCGGTATGGGTCATCAGTACGATGCCCTGAAGGAGCTTGAGAAGTTTCGAAACAGCACCACCTAGTGGTCAAAAGTTATAAAGAAATTTCAAAAAAGGCTAATAACTTTTGAATAAATCTGCCTGTTGAAATGCCACTGGTCTTAATAGATTCCTTGGGTCAAGCTGAGAACATAGATACCAGGTTTTCCTTATTTGACCGAACTTCCTGTCCGCCATCTTGATTTTCAGTCAAAACCTACTTTTTCGAACTCCTCCTAGACCGTTTGTCCGATTTTCACCAAAATCGAATCGTATCATCTCCAGACCGTGCCGACTAAAAGTTATGGATTTCGTGTCGATTGACGAAACCGTTTTCGTATACCGCAGCAGCAAAGTTGAGGCATGCTGCCAAAATGACTATTAAGTCTTTAACAATGCAATGCCTTGACATTTTGACACCAAACTTTGTATGTGTCATTGTCACCTCACTCTGACCACATCACATCAATTTGGTAACTGCGCCACCTATTTGTCGAAAGTTATAAACCATTAAATTATCTTAAAAGTTACTGTATGATTTTTTTAGCCATTTATCCAAAGTTCTCTTAAAATGTCTTTAATTGCTTCTTGCTGCAGTTGGTCGTTTTAACGGCTCTGTAATCACGTGGTGTTGCACAAATCCCCATAAAATGCATATCAGTCGATAGATCTCCTCAGGCTGAACAACTTTGCCTCTAGAACCATTGCTGTCAATCAAATTGTTCATTAAATATTCACAAATATGTTAAAAACCTACTTTTGCAAACTAGTCCCTGGTTTTTTGCCCGATCGGAACCAAACCAGTCTAGGACAATTCTCTAGACTCTCTAGATCAATAATTATCGAAAAAAAGTTGAAATTTGCCCTTTGGTTTACTATAACAGGGTCGTTTAGAAAATGGGCCTGTCAAAATACACTCAAAAGCCTATAAATCATAAATAAAAACTCAGAACTTCACAATAATTGATGAGCATATGTGTTATAACATGGTGAAGAAGCATGCAAAGTTTCATGGAGATCGGACCATAGATGGCGCTGTAACTGTTAAAAAGCTTAAAAACCATGTATTTCCTATGGTAAATTGCCTGTATTGGCTGTAAATGGTCTTTTCCATGTATGATCGTATAATTTTTCATATCACAATGCTCAAAATCATTGCAGTACAATTCTCTGGACTCTCTAGATCAATGATTATCAGAAACTGAGGCTATAACTTATTCATTTGGATGGCTATAATAGGGTCACTTCAATATATAGCCTTATGTGTCCCCGAAAGCCTATATCTCTTCAATGAATGCTCAGATCTTCTTAAAAACATGTCAGAACATGTGACTCTAAATGAGATAATAATAATTAATGCCTCTATAACAGTTAAACAGGTGAAAATTCTAAAAACATAATTGAATATTAAGTCAATAAGTGGTATTCTACTGCCCCCTGCTGTTTAAAATAGTCATTTTGTCATGCAATATAACTAATATTATTCTATGATTCTTATTTAGACTTTATAATATAACTATTTGAACATTTACACTCACATTTTGTAAGACTATTGACTATTGCACTAATGAATATTGTGTCACATTTTAAAAATGAGAATCCTAAAGTGAAAGTAACGTTTGTCCGCCATTTAGGCCACGCCCCCTCAGTACAAATTCATTCATAACTCGAGAACGGAAAGTCGCTGCACGCTCAAATTTTGATGGTAAGGTCCTTGGTAAGATCTTTATCTAAATCTATCGTCGCGGGGTTCGGGAGCACCCCCCCCCCCCCCCCCCGCAAATCGCTAATCCGTGAGACCCCGGTCTTGGAACGGCTGTAACTCCCTGAATATACCAGCTAGATCCTTGTGGGAGAGCTTGTTGGAAAGAGCCTGTCCTCATCTAGCTTCGATTCAAGTATGGTGCGATTTGGCCTGGGCATTCCCGAGATATAAGCCCACAAAGATATGCATTTCAACAGACATTACTCCCAGTAAATAAGAGTAAAAACTCAATCACCCAGCAACACAGGAATGGTATTCTTCAACAGGACTCCTCAAACACTATCTAAGTTCTGAGTTTCACATTTTTCCATTTTCTCGTTCCCGAGATAGAAGTGAAAAACCAATTCATTCTATTAATTCATTTCAACTGAATAGTATGTAATACCACTGTTGTCCAATAGATGGAGCAGCAGCATTAGACATTTTTAATCATTTTTATCAGCTTTCAGTATTGGCTAACAAACAAATGCTTAAAGCTATTTTTTATTATTATAATGGATGTATAATAATTACATCACAAAAAAATATGTGAAATGCTTATATACCATTAAGAGATTTTCACGCTAACATATTCCGTGTGTGTGTGTGTGTGTGTGTGTGTGTGTGTGTGTGTGTGTGTGTGTGTGTGTGTGTGTGTGTGTGTGTGTGTGTGTGTGTGTGTGTGTGTGTGTGTGTGTAAGCATGCACACAATTGTTTGTATCAAGTATTATTGTTTAAGCTTCTCCTTTCTCTGTGTTTTAGCATATTCTTTTCCAGGCACATTTCAACAGAACATTTCAGAAATGGCATAAGGGTGTTTTACAGTCCTCAAGGAAAAAAAATCAGATTTTCTTAAAAATAAGCAAATGACATGACTCTAAACAAGCATGCAAAATTTCATGGCCATTAGGCAATAGGTGCTTCTGTAGAAATTAAAAAGGAAGTTAAAAATCATTTATTTCAAATATATATCCAACAATGTCAGATACAACTGTGACTGTCAGCATTTCAGAATGGTCAGCATTTCAGTATGTGCTGAACTGAGTCACACAGATGTAGTCCACAATGGTGATGGTGGTGTGATGATCTGAATGCTGAACTGAGCAACACAGATGTAGTCCACAATGGTGATGGTGGTGTGATGATCTGAATGCTGAACTGAGTCACACAGATGTAGTCCACAATGGTGATGGTGCTGTGATGATCTGGACATTGTTTTTCTGCAGTCAAACTGATTCCTTGATTTGCATTGAATAGAATCTTCAGCTGGTTCTGGAGTTGAATATTGTCCTATAATGAAAATGATCTTGTCATCAGAGCAGCGTAAGACATTTGATGTACCTAAAGACAATGAGGATTTGATTAGGATTTTTTATTTTAGTTACACTTTACAAGTGAATTATGTACTTCTAAAACATTGTGTTTAAAGCAACTATTTATTTAACAGAATATCCTTATAACAGAAACAAATATTACAGAGTATTCTAGGCATATTATGTCAATGTAATAACAGTTATAACTAATTTAAAAGATAAAAATAGTCTTACCTGTTTATCAATACTTGAAGTGTTGGAATATGATGAGAATGAAGCAGCAAAGATAGTCTAATATATCTCAAAGTTCATTGTCTTTCCTTTCTTTTTTCTCTTTCTGCTGCAAAGAGTTTGTTTAATTTCTTACATCACCTTTTGTTGTAAGTACTTCATTATAAACCTGACAACTGTATGATGCAAGTCTCCATACAAATTTATTATAAAAGGACATTACGCAGACATTTTAAACAATAAAACACATCAAAGAAATAAATAAAAAGAATGACTAAATAAATGAATAAATGAAAATTAATAAATAATTATTGTGTGTTAAAACTTTGTATGTGTCATTGTCACCTCACTCTGACCACATCACATCAATTTGGTAACTGCGCCACCTATTTGTCAAAAGTGATAAACCATTAAATCATCTTAAAAGTTACTGTATATGTGATTATTTTTAGCCATTTATCCAAGTTCTCTTAAAATGTCTTTAATTGCTCCTTGCTGCAGTTGGTCTGCCACTCCCACACTGAAAAAAACAATAAGTAAAATTTACTTAATTTAATCAAGGCAAGTTTTTGCACTAATATTTTTTGAGTAAATTTCACACATAGAATTAAGTAAACTCTACTTAACTAAATTAAGTGAAAGTAACAAAAGAAATTAAGTAAGTTTTACTTATTTAAAAAGCTGAGTAATATCTATTTGGTTTAAGTTTTCTTAGTATTACATTTCACTCTAACATTGAATTAAACTACACATTTTAAGTATGTGATTTACTTAGAAACATCTAAGTAATCAATACAATAGATATAGTGTGTATCACCACATCTTTCCTTTAGAAATAATGCGTGTGAACACAGAGACCTCAATACTTGGTAGACAATATACAATGACGGTAACATTTTATGGATCATTTTGTGTTTGAATGTGTAATTTTAAGTAGAAAATGAACACCAAATGTCACAAAATGGCAAGTTACTAAACCTAACAACAAAAGCATTGATTAAATAGTGTAAATACAGCTGGAAAACAGTGAAAAATCAACCTCATTAATTATTCAAGACCCAGTGCATGATGGGAACTCCAGTATCAGAAATATTGAGTAAATTTACTTAATTTTATAATGTTGATATTTACGCTTTCATTTCTACACGATTGAATTGAGTACTACTATAGAATTTACTTATTTTTTTAAATTCTTGCCTGAACTAACTTTTTCATGTAAATTACATTGTTTTTTTCTGTAGTATTTACTTCACCACAAAATCATTTTTATCAGTGCACCCATGATGGCATCTGTTGCCGCTTCTTGCGCTTGGCCCCGGTAATGGCTGCTTGCAGCTATATTACCAATTGTTTCTGTTCCGGTTCTTTTTTATTCTTCTTCCGACTGGGCGTCTATGGCAGCCCATAGAACCGTTTGCGGGAAAGTTGTTTTGATTTGACATTCTGATAGAAGACAGTCCCAACATTAAATGCACCAATTTTGGTGTCTCTAACTCATTCCCTCTAGCGCCACCACCTGTCCAAAATTTCACTTTTATTATGCTAATAACTTTTGAACCGTAAGGCCTATCAACAAAATTCTTTTTTCCTCTGATTCCTGGGCTCATGACGATTCGATTGCACCCTATGACGTCATTTTCCGTCATGCAAATTTTTCAGCCATTTTGAATTTTCAGAAAAACCTACTTTTTCGAACTCCTCCTAGGCCGATGCTCCGATTTTCACCAAAATTGCATCAGATCATCTTTAGGCAGTGTGGACAAAAAGTTATGGAATTCAAGTATATTCGCTTAACAGTTTTTGAATACCGTGCAAAATAATTTTACGTAGCGCTTGCGAAAACAAACTTAAGGCTGTATCTTCGCAACGCTTAATCGTATTCAGACCAAACTTGGTACATATCATCACAAGCATGACCTGAGGCTACATGCTGCGTTTCGGCGCAGCGCCACCTACTGGTCCGGAGATATGAAACATGGCTATTTTTGCTTATAACTTCTGAACAATTTGTCCAAAAATCATAAAAGTGGTCTCGTTAGATTCAGGGCGTCATACCGGGTCGTCTGATATAAAATTTTACCAGATCAGCCATTTTGTCTGTCGGCCATTTTGAATTATGTGCTAAAATGCTGTATTTTCTGAACGCATGAACGAATTGTTACGAAACTCAGTATGGGTCATCAGTACGATGCCCTGAAGGAGCGTGAGAAGTTTCGAAACAGCGCCACCTAGTGGTCAAAACTTATAACAAAATTTCCAAAAAGGCTAATAACTTTTGAATACATCTCCCTGTTGAAATGCCACTGGTCTTAATAGATTCCTTGGGTCAAGCTGAGAACATAGATACCAGATTTTCCTTAATTTGGCCGAACCTCCTGTCCGCCATCTTGATTTTCAGTCAAAACCTACTTTTTCGAACTCCTCCTAGACCGTTTGTCCGATTTTCACCAAAATCGAATCGTATCATCTCCAGACTGTGCCGACTAAAAGTTATGGATTTCGTGTCGATAGACAAAACCGTTTTCGTGTAGCGCAGCAGCAAAGTTGGGGTAGGATGCCAAAAGGACTATTCAGTCTTTATCTCTGCAATGCCTTGACATTTTGACACCAAACTTTGTATGTGTCATTTTCACCTCACTCTGACCACATCACATCAATTTCGTAAGTGCTCCACCTATTTGTCGAAAGTGATAAACCATTAAATTATCTTAAAAGTTACTGTATATATGATTTAATGCCATTTATCCAAAGTTCTCTTAAAATGTCTTTAATTGCTCATTGCTGCAGTTGGTCTGCCACTCCCACCCATGATGGCATCTGTTGCCGCTTCTTGCGCTTGGCCCCGGTAATGGCTGCTTGCAGCTATATTTAGGGGCCAAGCACCGAAGGTGCGGTGGCACCTATTGTATCTGTTCCGGTTCTTATTATTCTTCCGTTTCTTCTTCCGACTGGGCGTCTATGGCAGCCCATAGAACCGTTTGCGGGAAAGTTATGAAATTTGGTACACTGATAGAGGACAGTCTGAAAAGTCACCAGAGCAAATTTGGAGTCTCCAACTCAATCCCTCTAGCGCCACCAACTGTCCAAAGATTTACTCATGTTTATGCTAATAACTTTTGAACCATAATGGCTAGAATCACAAATCCTTTGTCCTCTTATTCCTTGGCTCATGCCGATTCGATTGCACCCTATGACGTCATTTTCCGTCACGACAATTTGTCCGCCATTTGTAATTATCCGAAAAAGCTACTTTTTCGAACTCCTCCTAGGCCGTTGTTCTGATTCTCACCAAAATTGAACCAGATCATCTCCAGACCGTGCTGACAAAAAGTTATGGAATTCATAAAAACGCTGCAAGTTGTTCTCGAATACCACGCAAATTAATTTTAAGTAGCGCTTGCGAAAACAGACACAAGGCTGTATCTCCGCAACGCTTTATCGTATTCAAACCAAACTTGGTACATGTCATTACAAGCATGACCTGAAGCTACATGCTGCGTTTTGGCGCAGCGCCACCTACTGGTCCAGAGATACGAAAAATTGCTATTTTTGCTCATAACTACTGAACAGTTTGTCCAAAAATAATAAAATTGGTCTCGTTAGATTCAGGGCGTCATGCCGAGTCGACTGATATCCAATTTTTCCATATCGGCCATTTTGTCTGTCGGCCATTTTGAATTATGTGCTAAAATGCTGTATTTTCTGAACGCATGAACGAATTGTTACGAAACTCGGTATGGGTCATCAGTACGATGCCCTGAAAGAGCCTGAGAATTTTCGAAACAGCGCCACCTAGTGGTGAATTTTTTTTTTCAAATGCTTATAACTTTGGGTGTGGTTGACTTATTTTCACGAGAGTCATCTTTTTGAGTTCCTGAATCGTTGCCGAGTCCAACGATGCCAAACATGCTGGGTTTCGTCTTACGGTTTGTGTAGCGTTGCGATTTAGCGCGAAAAAAACATTTGGCTATATCTTCGAAACCGCTTGTCCGATCGAGACGAAACCACCGTCAGAAGTTTGGAAACATAGGTCGATAGGCTATACGCTAATGCCCAAATGCGAAAATATTGATAGTAAGGGGTAGTAAAATCCAATCAAAGTCACGTGTCAGTCATTTTTTATGTGTTTATACACATAAATGTATATAACTCCAAAACTAAATGAGATATTTTCACCAAATTTTACACACACTTGTATGGGCTCACTATGAGGTCACATAAAAAAAATGGTGGGATTGAGCCTATTGGTGGCGCTATAATAGAACGTAACATGCTATTCTTAACGAATGCATTGGTGCAACATTACAAAACTCAGCATGTGCCATCAGCACCATGCCCTGAAGGTACTCAACACATTTCGAGACAGCGCCACCTTTTGGTCAAAAGTTATAACATAATTTCTAAAAAACTTTTGAAGAAATCTGCGTATTTTAATGCCACTGGTCTTAAGGTTTGTCATTGTCACCAGACTCTGACCACATCACATCGTTTTTGTAACTACGCCACCTATTGGTCAAAAGTGATAATCCATTAAATCACATTTTTAGTTAATTAGTGTGATTTTTAAGCCATTTTGCCTAAATTAATCTTTAAATGTCTTAAATTGCTCCTTGCTGCAGTTGGTCTGACACATGTTGGCATGTCTTGTCGTCTTCTTTGCGCTTGGCCCCGGTTATTGCTGCTTGCAGCTATATTTATTCTTCCGTTTCTTCTTCCGACTGGGCGTCTATGGCAGCCCATAGAACCGTTTGCGGGAAAGTTATGAAATTTGGTACACTGATAGAGGACAGTCTGAAAAGTCACCAGAGCAAATTTGGAGTCTCCAACTCAATCCCTCTAGCGCCACCAACTGTCCAAAGATTTACTCATGTTTATGCTAATAACTTTTGAACCATAATGGCTAGAATCACAAATCCTTTGTCCTCTTATTCCTTGGCTCATGCCGATTCGATTGCACCCTATGACGTCATTTTCCGTCACAACAATTTGTCCGCCATTTGTAATTATCCGAAAAAGCTACTTTTTCGAACTCCTCCTAGGCCGTTGTTCCGATTCTCACCAAAATTGAACCAGATCATCTCCAGACCGTGCTGACAAAAAGTTATGGAATTCATAAAAACGCTGCAAGTTGTTCTCGAATACCACGCAAATTAATTTTAAGTAGCGCTTGCAAAAACAGACATAAGGCTGTATCTCCGCAACGCTTTATCGTATTCAAACCAAACTTGGTACATGTCATTACAAGCATGACCTGAGGCTACATGCTGCGTTTCGGCGCAGCGCCACCTACTGGTCCAGAGATACGAAAAATTGCTATTTTTGCTCATAACTACTGAACAGTTTGTCCAAAAATAATAAAGTTGGTCTTGTTAGATTCAGGGCGTCATGCCGAGTCGACAGATATCCAATTTTCCCAGATCGGCCATTTTGTCTGTCGGCCATTTTGAATTATGTGCTAAAATGCTGTATTTTATGAACGCATGAACGAATTGTTACGAAACTCGGAATGGGTCATCAGTACGATACCCTGAAGGAGCCTGAGAAGTTTCGAAACAGCGCCACCTAGTGGCAAAATTGATTTTTCAAATGCTGATAACTCTGGTTGTGTTTGACGTATTTTCACGGGAGTCATCTCGTTGGGATCCTGAATCCTTGCTGAGTCCACAGATACCAAATATGCTTAGGTTTTGTTTACGGTTTGTGTAGCGTTGTGATTTAGCGCTTAAAAAACATTTGCCGATATCTTCGAAACCGCTTGTCCGATCGAGACGAAACCACCGCCAGAAGTTTGGAAACATAGGTCGATAGGCTATACGCTAATGCCCAAATGCGAAAATATTGATAGTAAGGGGTAGTAAAATCCAATCAAAGTCACGTGTCAGTCATTTTTTATGTGTTTATTCACATAAATGTATATAACTCCAAAACTAAATGAGATATTTTCACCAAATTTTACACACACATGTATGGGCTCACTTTGAGGTCACATAAAAAAAATGGTGGGATTGAGCCTCTTGGTGGCGCTATAATAGAACGTAACATGCTATTCTTAACGAATGCATTGGTGTAACATTACAAAACTCAGCATGTGCCATCAGCACCATGCCCTGAAGGTACTCAAAACATTTCGAGACAGCGCCACCTTTTGGTCAAAAGTTATAACATAATTT
Source organism: Chrosomus eos (assembly GCA_036326025.1). NCBI lineage: Eukaryota > Metazoa > Chordata > Actinopteri > Cypriniformes > Leuciscidae > Chrosomus > Chrosomus eos. The sequence goes on along the minus strand of CM070820.1, from coordinate 25,992,557 downwards.
CTAAAAACTTTTGAATAAATCTGCGTATTTTAATGCCACTGGTCTTAAGGTTTGTCATTGTCACCAGACTCTGACCACATCACATCGTTTTTGTAACTACGCCACCTATTGGTCAAAAGTGATAATCCATTAAATCACATTTTTTGTTAATTAGTGTGATTTTTAAGCCATTTTGCCTAAATTAATCTTTAAATGTCTTAAATTGCTCCTTGCTGCAGTTGGTCTGACACATGTTGACATGTCTTGTCGTCTTCTTTGCGCTTGGCCCCGGTTATTGCTGCTTGCAGCTATATTTATTATTATTATTATTATTATTCTTCTTCTTCCGACTGGGGGTCTATGGCAGCCCATAGAACCGTGTCCGGGAAAGTTGTTTTGGTTTGACATTCTGATAGAGGACAGTGCCAACATTAAGTACACCAATTTTGGTGTCTCTAACTCATTCCCTCTAGCGCCACCAACTGTCCAAAGTTTCACTCACATTTATGCTAATAACTTTTGATCCGTAAGGCCTATCAACAAAATTCTTTTTTCCTCTGATTCCTGAGCTCATGACGATTCGATTGCACCCTATGACGTCATTTTCCGTCATGCAAATTTTTCCGCCATTTTGAATTTTCAGAAAAACCTACTTTTTCGAACTCCTCCTAGGGCGATGCTCCGATTTTCACCAAAATTGCACCAGATCATCTTCAGACAGTGGGGACAAAAAGTTATGGAATTCAAGTTGATTCGCTTAAAAGTTTTTGAATGACGTGCAAAATAATTTTACGTAGAGCTTGCGAAAACAAACTTAAGGCTGTATCTCCGCAACGCTTTATCGTATTCAGACCAAACTTGGTACAAGTCATCACAAGCATGACCTGAGGCAACATGCAGCGTTTCGGCGCAGCGCCACCTACTGGTCCGGAGATATGAAAAATGGTTATTTTTGCTCATAACTCCTGAACGATTTGTCCAAAAATCATAAAAGTGGCCTCGTTAGATTCAGGGCGTCATACCGAGTCGACTGATATCCAATTTTCTCAGATCGGCCATTTTGTCTGTCGGCCATTTTGAATTATGTGCTAAAATGCTGTATTTTCTGAACGCATGAGCGGATTGTTACGAAACTCAGTATGGGTCATCAGTACGATGCCCTGAAGGAGCTTGAGAAGTTTCGAAACAGCACCACCTAGTGGTCAAAAGTTATAAAGAAATTTCCAAAAAGGCTAATAACTTTTGAATAAATCTGCCTGTTGAAATGCCACTGGTCTTAATATATTCCTTGGGTCAAGCTGAGAACATAGATACCAGGTTTTCCTTATTTGACCGAACTTCCTGTCCGCCATCTTGATTTTCAGTCAAAACCTACTTTTTCGAACTCCTCCTAGACCGTTTGTCCGATTTTCACCAAAATCGAATCGTATCATCTCCAGACCGTGCCGACTAAAAGTTATGGATTTCGTGTCGATTGACGAAACCGTTTTCGTATAGCGCAGCAGCAAAGTTGAGGTATGCTGCCAAAATGACTATTAAGTCTTTATCTCTGCAATGCCTTGACATTTTTGACACCAAACTTTGTATGTGTCATTGTCACCTCACTCTGACCACATCACATCAATTTGGTAACTGCGCCACCTATTTGTCAAAAGTGATAAACCATTAAATCATCTTAAAAGTTACTGTATATGTGATTTTTTTAGCCATTTATCCAAAGGTCTCTTAAAATGTCTTTAATTGCTTATTGCTGCAATTGGTCTGCCACTCCCACCCATGATGGCATCTGTTGCCGCTTCTTGCGCTTGGCCCCGGTAATGGCTGCTTGCAGCTATATTTATTATTATTATTATTCTGCTTCTTCTTCTTCCGACTGGGCGTCTATGGCAGCCCATAGAACCGTTTGCGGGAAAGTTGTTTTGGTTTGACATTCTGATAGAGGACAGTCCCAACATTAAGTACACCAATTTTGGTGTCTCTAAGTCATTCCCTCTAGCGCCACCACCTGTCCAAAGTTTCACTTTTATTATGCTAATAACTTTTGAACCGTAAGGCCTATCATCAAAATTCTTATTTCCCCTTGTTCCTGAGCTCATGCCGATTCGATTGCACCCTATGACGTCATTTTCCGTCATAATAATTTGGCCGCCATCTTGAATTTTCAGAAAAACCTACTTTTTCGAACTCCTCCTAGGCCGATGCTCCGATTTTCACCAAAATTGCACCAGATCATCTTCAGACAGTGGGGACAAAAAGTTATGGAATTCAAGTTGATTCGCTTAAAAGTTTTTGAATGACGTGCAAAATAATTTTACGTAGAGCTTGCGAAAACAAACTTAAGGCTGTATCTCCGCAACGCTTTATCGTATTCAGACCAAACTTGGTACAAGTCATCACAAGCATGACCTGAGGCAACATGCAGCGTTTCGGCGCAGCGCCACCTACTGGTCCGGAGATATGAAAAATGGTTATTTTTGCTCATAACTCCTGAACGGTTTGTTCAAAAATCATAAAAGTGGCCTCGTTAGATTCAGGGCGTCATACCGAGTCGACTGATATCCAATTTTCCCAGATCGGCCATTTTGTCTGTCGGCCATTTTGAATTATGTGCTAAAATGCTGTATTTTCTGAACGCATGAACGAATTGTTACGAAACTCGGTATGGGTCATCAGTACGATGCCCTGAAAGAGCCTGAGAAGTTTCGAAACAGCGCCACCTAGTGGTGAACTTTTTTTTTCAAATGCTTATAACTCTGGCTGTGGTTGACTTATTTTCACGGGAGTAATCTTTTTGAGTTCCTGAATCGTTGCCGAGTCCAACGATGCCAAACATGCTGGGTTTCGTCTTACGGTTTGTGTAGCGTTGCGATTTAGCGCGAAAAAAACATTTGGCTATATCTTCGAAACCGCTTGTCCGATCGAGACGAAACCACCGTCAGAAGTTTGGAAACATAGGTCGATAGCTATACGCCAATGCCCAAATGTCAAAATATTGATAGTAAGGGGTAGTAAAATCCAATCAAAGTCACGTGTCAGTCATTTTTTATGTGTTTATTCACATAAATGTATATGGGTAGTTGACAAATGACCAAGAAAAAGTACTTTTTTTGGAAAACATAACTTTTTAAGAAAAAATACATATATTTATGGAGTATGAAAACTGCAGTTTCAGAAAATAGTAGTGGTCACTCATTTTGTCAATGACTTCACATATTTTTTTCATTTTTTCACTCAACAGTACTGTAAATGTGTCCTATGGTGTGACATTTAAAAAGTATTAAGAAATTATATTAAAAAACATAAAAAAAAAATACTTGAGAGAATTGTTCACATTATTAAAACTTTTTTTAATCAAAGTGATATTTATTTTACATGAAAGTACTAATTAAAATAATTTTCACCATGAATAGATGAACTTGATAGACTTTTCCCTACGAATATCAATAAGACTTTTTCGCCAACCTTACAAAACTGTTTGAAATTGTACCCATCTAAGAGGAGATATTATTGAAACTCCCCTAATGCCAAACTTGACTCTTTTTTAAAAAGATATTTTAAAATAAGTATATTTTTCTGTTGTTTTATGTTTGTCACACCATAGGACAAAACGTCACACCAAAGGACAAAGATAGTCATTGCATAAAAAGAGCCAGAATATAAAGTGTTTATTGTAACAATTATAGAGGACATTTGTTTTTATTTTTCAGCAATGTAAACTGCAAAACATCACACCAAAAGTAACTTTGATACTTATAGATCCATCAATAAGGAAACAACAGCTATGTGTCCATCCACACGTTTTTATCTGCATTAAGTGATATCGAATTAAAATGCTTTATGGAAACAGTAAAATTCGATTGAATTTCATGAATATTGACTCAAATGAAATGCGTTCGGTCTCATCGGATTTTATCTTATTCGATATACGGCTTATTTGATAAACGCGGATGGAAACGTTATTATGGCGCAATCCATTTTGTCTAGCAAAACTTTGTTCGCAAATGTTGGCTTGAATGTTGTTCAATTCAGTGAGAAAATGAATGGAAACACCTTAACATGTCTCAAATCAATTCGATATACCAATTTGATTGCAAAACAGCATGTGACGCCATCACACACAGGTTTTTATCCGCTTTAAAGCCGTTTGATGGAAAAACAATTTCACCAGCTTTATTCGCGTGAGGTTTTTTACTGAACTTCAGATAATTCCATTGTAAAGTGGATGGAAACTTGGCTTCTGACATGAAAATAAAATCCCTAAAAACCTTGCATAAGTTTAGTTTGTCTCTTCCTTCCTAGTGCTTTAATGTCGAATGTATCCAATTCCCCGAGAGCCTTCTTTTCATGATGTCTGTTTGAAATAATGATAGAATATATGAATTGATCAACAGAGAAATTAATGTTATGTATACTAAATTATGAACTCATGGCCTACTGTGTTTTCCCTACAAATGTTGTCAATTTCTTTAAACACAATATAGATTATTATTCTGTAAAACTAGCTTATTATGTAACTATTGTCTATTGTTGAACCTGAACCTCACACAGGTCTATTCTGATACTGAACAATAAGCAGTTGTTCAGTCACTCATCAAGATCCCTGAATTATTTTAAGATGTATATGATGTATATGGCAACATTTCAGTTTGATTTACTTTCTCCGTCGTTCTCTTAGGATCGCCTCCTTTCTCTGTGGATCCTTTTTAATTCTCTCCCTTACTGTCTGGTCCCTCTTTTGCACACATCTCTCCCTCAGTTCTTTCTGTTCTAAAACAAGTTAAGTAGCATTATAAAGTAGTAGCACTGTATTTATGTACTTTATATTTGTTTATAGTTGTTACATTATACATTATAGTTGTTTTAGTAACACTTCAGAACATTTTATAATCTCCAAAAATGGCAATAAACATTAAAATGTAAGTCATTATTGAATTTAAAATCATTAAAACTGGTCAAAAAAGAATGAAAATTATGTTAACAAACTTTATCTATTTGTTTTAATAGCTTCTTAAGGAGGTCTTGTCCTATTGTGTGACATCTGTGTCCTATGGTGTGACAGGCCAAAGCGTCACACCAAAGGACATTTCCTGTCACACCAAAGGACATTTGAGCTTTTGTGGCATGTTAATAACCATGCTAATGCTAGCTTAACTGTCATTAGCAATTGGCATGATACATTTGCATAATATTACATAGTCCTGCTGTTAAAAATACAAATTTGAATTAAAAAATTTAATTTAGGGGTGTCACACCAAAGGACATAAAAACTTAACAACTTCAGTGGTCTGAAACCATAGTTAAATATTTGAACAATTCTGAGAAAATACTTACTATGTGCATTGCTCATAGGCTTCATATGGGTCTTCAGTCACATGACCTTGAATAGGGTCTTTCAACTAAATTTAGTTTGCCATGATATTGCCCAACATAATATCAGGTTATTGCGTAACACCAAAGGACATTTTTTTCTGTGACAAACTTTATGAAATTCCCATACTTTTAGAAATGTATGTATAGGAAAAGTGATGGCCACTTAGTGAAATAGACACTTGCACAAACATGCCAGGAGTGTCCATTAAGATGTTTAAACATTATTTTCTTTATTTATAAAAGTTAATATTTATGAAATAATCTTGTCCCCCGTCACACCATAGGACAATTTTGAGATTTGGCTCAAAGTTGTAAAAAAATAAAAAATAACTCTGGTATTAAAATAACAAATTCATGTAAAACAGGAAAGTGTTTAACCATTTACAGTATTCTAAATGATGAAAATGTGAAATAAATTATTTTTTATCTTCTGTGACGGTGAAAAAGCCACGTCACGTCAACTACCCATATAACTCCAAAACTAAATGAGATATTTTCACCAAATTTTACACACACTTGTATGGGCTCACTATGAGGTCACATAAAAAAAATGGTGGGATTGAGCCTATTGGTGGCGCTATAATAGAACGTAACATGCTATTCTTAACGAATGCATTGGTGCAACATTACAAAACTCAGCATGTGCCATCAGCACCATGCCCTGAAGGTACTCAACACATTTCGAGACAGCGCCACCTTTTGGTCAAAAGTTATAACATAATTTCTAAAAACTTTTGAATAAATCTGCATATTTTAATGCCACTGGTCTTAAGGTTTGTCATTGTCATTCGATTTAGTAACTACGCCACCTATTGGTCGAAAGTGATAATTCATTAAATCATATTTTTAGTTAGTGTGATTTTTAAAGCCATTTTGCCTAAATTCATCTGACAATGTCTTAAATTGCTCCTTACTGCAGTTGGTCTGACACATGTTGGCATGTCTTGTCGTCTTCTTTGCGCTTGGCCCCGGTTATTGCTGCTTGCAGCTATATTTAGGGGCCAAGCACCGAAGGTGCGGTGGCACCTATTGTATCTGTTCCGGTTCTTATTATTCTTCCGTTTCTTCCGACTGGGCGTCTATGGCAGCCCATAGAACCGTTTGCGGGAAAGTTATGAAATTTGGTACACTGATAGAGGACAGTCTGAAAAGTCACCAGAGCAAATTTGGAGTCTCCAACTCAATCCCTCTAGCGCCACCAACTGTCCAAAGATTTACTCATGTTTATGCTTATAACTTTTGAACCATAATGGCTAGAATCACAAATCCTTTGTCCTCTTATTCCTTGGCTCATGCCGATTCGATTGCACCCTATGACGTCATTTTCCATCACGACAATTTGTCCGCCATTTGTAATTATCCGAAAAAGCTACTTTTTCGAACTCCTCCTAGGCTGTTGTTCCGATTCTCACCAAAATTGAACCAGATCATCTCCAGACCGTGCTGACAAAAAGTTATGGAATTCATAAAAACGCTGCATGTTGTTCTCGAATACCACGCAAATTAATTTTAAGTAGCGCTTGCGAAAACAGACATAAGGCTGTATCTCCGCAACGCTTTATCGTATTCAAACCAAACTTGGTACATGTCATTACAAGCATGACCTGAGGCTACATGCTGCGTTTCGGCGCAGCGCCACCTACTGGTCCAGAGATACGAAAAATTGCTATTTTTGCTCATAACTACTGAACAGTTTGTCCAAAAATAATAAAGTTGGTCTTGTTAGATTCAGGGCGTCATGCCGAGTCGACAGATATCCAATTTTCCCAGATCGGCCATTTTGGCTGTCGGCCATTTTGAATTATGTGCTAAAATGCTGTATTTTATGAACGCATGAACGAATTGTTACGAAACTCGGTATGGGTCATCAGTACGATACCCTGAAGGAGCCTGAGAAGTTTCGAAACAGCGCCACCTAGTGGCAAAATTGATTTTTCAAATGCTGATAACTCTGGTTGTGTTTGACGTATTTTCACGGGAGTCATCTCGTTGAGATCCTGAATCCTTGCCGAGTCCACAGATACCAAATATGCTTAGGTTTTGTTTACGGTTTGTGTAGCGTTGTGATTTAGCGCTTAAAAAACATTTGCCGATATCTTCGAAACCGCTTGTCCGATCGAGACGAAACCACCGCCAGAAGTTTGGAAACATAGGTCGATAGGCTATACGCTAATGCCCAAATGCGAAAATATTGATAGTAAGGGGTAGTAAAATCCAATCAAAGTCACGTGTCAGTCATTTTTTATGTGTTTATTCACATAAATGTATATAACTCCAAAACTAAATGAGATATTTTCACCAAATTTTACACACACATGTATGGGCTCACTTTGAGGTCACATAAAAAAAATGGTGGGATTGAGCCTCTTGGTGGCGCTATAATAGAACGTAACATGCTATTCTTAATGAATGCATTGGTGTAACATTACAAAACTCAGCATGTGCCATCAGCACCATGCCCTGAAGGTACTCAAAACATTTCGAGACAGCGCCACCTTTTGGTCAAAAGTTATAACATAATTTCTAAAAACTTTTGAATAAATCTGCGTATTTTAATGCCACTGGTCTTAAGGTTTGTCATTGTCACCAGACTCTGACCACATCACATCGTTTTTGTAACTACGCCACCTATTGGTCAAAAGTGATAATCCATTAAATCACATTTTTAGTTAATTAGTGTGATTTTTAAGCCATTTTGCCTAAATTAATCTTTAAATGTCTTAAATTGCTCCTTGCTGCAGTTGGTCTGACACATGTTGACATGTCTTGTCGTCTTCTTTGCGCTTGGCCCCGGTTATTGCTGCTTGCAGCTATATTTAGGGGCCAAGCACCGAAGGTGCGGAGGCACCTATTGTATCTGTTCCGGTTCTTATTATTATTATTATTATTATTATTATTCTTCTTCTTCCGACTGGGGGTCTATGGCAGCCCATAGAACCGTGTCCGGGAAAGTTGTTTTGGTTTGACATTCTGATAGAGGACAGTCCCAACATTAAGTACACCAATTTTGGTGTCTCTAACTCATTCCCTCTAGCGCCACCAACTGTCCAAAGTTTCACTCACATTTATGCTAATAACTTTTGATCCGCAAGGCCTATCAACAAAATTCTTTTTTCCTCTGATTCCTGAGCTCATGACGATTCGATTGCACCCTATGACGTCATTTTCCGTCATGCAAATTTTTCCGCCATTTTGAATTTTCAGAAAAACCTACTTTTTCGAACTCCTCCTAGGGCGATGCTCCGATTTTCACCAAAATTGCACCAGATTATCTTCAGACAGTGGGGACAAAAAGTTATGGAATTCAAGTTGATTCGCTTAAAAGTTTTTGAATGACGTGCAAAAAAATTTTACGTAGAGCTTGCGAAAACAAACTTAAGGCTGTATCTCCGCAACGCTTTATCGTATTCAGACCAAACTTGGTACAAGTCATCACAAGCATGACCTGAGGCAACATGCAGCGTTTCGGCGCAGCGCCACCTACTGGTCCGGAGATATGAAAAATGGTTATTTTTGCTCATAACTCCTGAACGGTTTGTCCAAAAATCATAAAAGTGGCCTCGTTAGATTCAGGGCGTCATACCGAGTCGACTGATATCCAATTTTCCCAGATCGGCCATTTTGTCTGTCGGCCATTTTGAATTATGTGCTAAAATGCTGTATTTTCTGAACGCATGAACGGATTGTTACGAAACTCGGTATGGGTCATCAGTACGATGCCCTGAAGGAGCTTGAGAAGTTTCGAAACAGCACCACCTAGTGGTCAAAAGTTATAAAGAAATTTCAAAAAGGCTAATAACTTTTGAATAAATCTGCCTGTTGAAATGCCACTGGTCTTAATATATTCCTTGGGTCAAGCTGAGAACATAGATACCAGGTTTTCCTTATTTGACCGAACTTCCTGTCCGCCATCTTGATTTTCAGTCAAAACCTACTTTTTCGAACTCCTCCTAGACCGTTTGTCCGATTTTCACCAAAATCGAATCGTATCATCTCCAGACCGTGCCGACTAAAAGTTATGGATTTCGTGTCGATTGACGAAACCGTTTTTGTATAGCGCAGCAGCAAAGTTGAGGCATGCTGCCAAAATGACTATTAAGTCTTTAACAATGCAATGCCTTGACATTTTGACACCAAACTTTGTATGTGTCATTGTCACCTCACTCTGACCACATCACATCAATTTGGTAACTGCGCTACCTATTTGTCGAAAGTTATAAACCATTAAATTATCTTAAAAGTTACTGTATGATTTTTTTAGCCATTTATCCAAAGTTCTCTTAAAATGTCTTTAATTGCTTCTTGCTGCAGTTGGTCGTTTTACGGCTCTGTAATCACGTGGTGTTGCACAAATCCCCATAAAATGCATATCAGTCGATAGATCTCCTCAGGCTGAACAACTTTGCCTCTAGAACCATTGCTGTCAATCAAATTGTTCATTAAATATTCACAAATATGTTAAAAACCTACTTTTGCAAACTAGTCCCTGGTTTTTTGCCCGATCGGAACCAAACCAGTCTAGGACAATTCTCTAGACTCTCTAGATCAATAATTATCGAAAAAAAGTTGAAATTTGCCCTTTGGTTTACTATAACAGGGTCGTTTAGAAAATGGGCCTGTCAAAATACACTCAAAAGCCTATAAATCATAAATAAAAACTCAGAACTTCACAATAATTGATGAGCATATGTGTTATAACATGGTGAAGAAGCATGCAAAGTTTCATGGAGATCGGACCATAGATGGCGCTGTAACTGTTAAAAAGCTTAAAAAACCATGTATTTCCTATGGTAAATTGCCTGTATTGGCTGTAAATGGTCTTTTCCATGTATGATCGTATAATTTTTCATATCACAATGCTCAAAATCATTGCAGTACAATTCTCTGGACTCTCTAGATCAATGATTATCAGAAACTGAGGCTATAACTTATTCATTTGGATGGCTATAATAGGGTCACTTCAATATATAGCCTTATGTGTCCCCGAAAGCCTATATCTCTTCAATGAATGCTCAGATCTTCTTAAAAACATGTCAGAACATGTGACTCTAAATGAGATAATAATAATTAATGCCTCTATAACAGTTAAACAGGTGAAAATTCTAAAAACATAATTGAATATTAAGTCAATAAGTGGTATTCTACTGCCCCCTGCTGTTTAAAATAGTCATTTTTTCATGCAATATAACTAATATTATTCTATGATTCTTATTTAGACTTTATAATATAACTATTTGAACATTTACACTCACATTTTGTAAGACTATTGACTATTGCACTAATGAATATTGTGTCACATTTTAAAAATGAGAATCCTAAAGTGAAAGTAACGTTTGTCCGCCATTTAGGCCACGCCCCCTCAGTACAAATTCATTCATAACTCGAGAACGGAAAGTCGCTGCACGCTCAAATTTTGATGGTAAGGTCCTTGGTAAGATCTTTATCTAAATCTATCGTCGCTAAATCTACCCCCCCGCGGATCGCTATTCCGTGAGACCCCGGTCTTGGAACAGCTGTATCTCCCTGAATATACCAGTTAGATCCTTGTGGGAGAGCTTGTTGGAAAGAGCATGTCCTCATCTAGCTTCGATTCAAGTATGGTGCGATTTGGGCCGGGCATTCCCGAGATATAAGCCCACAAAGATATGCATTTCAACAGACATTACTCCCGGTAAATAAGAGTAAAAACTCAATCACCCAGCAACACAGAAATGGTCTTGTTCAACAGGACTCCTCAAACACTATCTAAGTTCTGAGTTTCACATTTTTTCATTTTCTCATTCCCGAGATAAGTGAAAAAACAATTCATTCTATTAATTCATTTCAACTGAATATGATGTAATACCAATGTTGTCCAATAGATGGAGCAACAGCATTAGTCATTTTTAATCATTTTTGTCAGCTTTCAGTATTGGCTAACAAACAAATGCTTAAAGCTATTTTTTATTATTATAATGGATGTATAATAATTACATCACAAAAAAATATGTGAAATGCTTATATGCATTAAAAGGTATTTTGACACTAACATTCCGTGTGTGTGTGTGTGTGTGTGTGTGTGTGTGTGTGTGTGTGTGTGTGTGTGTGTGTGTGTGTGTGTGTGTGTGTGTGTGTGTGTGTGTGTGTGTGTAAGCATGCACACAATTGTGTGTATCAAGTGTTATTGTTTAAGCTTCTTCTTTCTCTGTGCTTTAGCGTATTCTTTTCCAGGCACATTTCAACAGAATATTTCAGAAATGGCATAATGGTGTTTTACAGTCCTCAAGGAAAGATCAGATTTTCTTAAAAATAAACAAATGACATGACTCTAAACAAGCATGCAAAATTTCATGGCCATTAGGCAATAGGTGCTTAAATGAGATAATAATAATTAATGCCTCTATAACAGTTAAACAGGTGAAAATTCTAAGAACAGAATTAAATATTAAGCCAATAAGTGGTATTCTACTGCCCCCTGCTGTTTAAAATAGTCATTTTGTCATGCAATATAACTAATATTATTCTATGATTCTTATTTAGACTTTATAATATAACTATTTGAACATTTACACTCACATTTTGTGAGACTATTGACTATTACACACTAATGAATATTGTGTCACATTTAAAAATGAGAATCCTAAAGTGAAAGTAACGTTTGTCCGCCATTTAAGCCACGCCCCCTCAGTACAAATTCATTCATAACTCGAGAACGGAAAGTCGCTGCGCGCTCAAATTTTGATGGTAAGGTCCTTGGTAAGGTCTTTATCTAAATCTATCGTCGCGGGGCTCGGGAGCAACCCCCCCCCCCCCCGACCCCCCCCCCCCCCCCGCAAATCGCTAATCCGTGAGACCCCGGTCTTGGAACGGCTGTAACTCCCTGAATATACCAGCTAGATCCTTGTGGGAGAGCTTGTTGGAAAGAGCATGTCCTCATCTAGCTTCGATTCGAGTATGGTGCGATTTGGCCTGGGCATTCCCGAGATATAAGCCCACAAAGATATGCATTTCAACAGACATTACTCCCAGTAAATAAGAGTAAAAACTCAATCACCCAGCAACACAGGAATGGTATTTTTCAACAGGACTCCTCAAACACTATCTAAGTTCTGAGTTTCACATTTTTCCATTTTCTCGTTCCCGAGATAGAAGTGAAAAACCAATTCATTCTATTAATTCATTTCAACTGAATAGTATGTAATACCACTGTTGTCCAATAGATGGAGCAGCAGCATTAGACATTTTTAATCATTTTTATCAGCTTTCAGTATTGGCTAACAAACAAATGCTTAAAGCTATTTTTTATTATTATAATGGATGTATAATAATTACATCACAAAAAAATATGTGAAATGCTTATATACCATTAAGAGATTTTCATGCTAACATATTCTGTGTGTGTGTGTGTGTGTGTGTGTGTGTGTGTGTGTGTGTGTGTGTGTGTGTGTGTGTGTGTGTGTGTGTGTGTGTGTGTGTGTGTGTGTGTGTGTGTGTGTGTGTGTGTGTGTGTGTGTGTGTGTGTGTGTGTGTGTGTGTGTGTGTGTGTGTAAGCATGCACACAATTGTTTGTATCAAGTATTATTGTTTAAGCTTCTCCTTTCTCTGTGTTTTAGCATATTCTTTTCCAGGCACATTTCAACAGAACATTTCAGAAATGGCATAAGGGTGTTTTACAGTCCTCAAGGAAAGATCAGATTTTCTTAAAAATAAGCAAATGACATGACTCTAAACAAGCATGCAAAATTTCATGGCCATTAGGCAATAGGTGCTTCTGTAGAAATTAAAAAGGAAGTTAAAAATCATTTATTTCAAATATATATCCAACAATGTCAGATACAACTGTGATAAGCATTTCAGAATGGTCAGCATTTCAGTATGTGCTGAACTGAGCCACACAGATGTAGTCCACAATGGTGATGGTGGTGTGATGATCTGAATGCTGAACTGAGCAACACAGATGTAGTCCACAATGGTGATGGTGATAATCTGAATGCTGAACTGAGCCACACAGATGTAGTCCACAATGGTGATGGTGCTGTGATGATCTGGACATTGTTTTTCTGCAGTCAAACTGATTCCTTGATTTGCATTGAATAGAATCTTCAGCTGGTTCTGGAGTTGAATATTGTCCTATAATGAAAATGATCTTGTCATCAGAGCAGCGTAAGACATTTTATGTACCTAAAGACAATGAGGATTTGATTAGGATTTTTTATTTTAGTTACACTTTACAAGTGAATTATGTACTTCTAAAACATTGTGTTTAAAGCAACTATTTATTTAACAGAATATCCTTATAACAGAAACAAATATTACAGAGTATTCTAGGCATAGTATGTCAATGTAATAACAGTTATAACTAATTTAAAAGATAAAAATAGTCTTACCTGTTTATCAATACTTGAAGTGTTGGAATATGATGAGAATGAAGCAGCAAAGATAGTCTAATATATCTCAAAGTTCATTGTCTTTCCTTTCTTTTTTCTCTTTCTGCTGCAAAGAGTTTGTTTAATTTCTTACATCACCTTTTGTTGTAAGTACTTCATTATAAACCTGACAACTGTATGATGCAAGTCTCCATACAAATTTATTATAAAAGGACATTACGCAGACATTTTAAACAATAAAACACATCAAAGAAATAAATAAAAAGAATGACTAAATAAATGAATAAATGAAAATTAATAAATAATTATTGTGTGTTAAAAAGGTTTAAAACCATACATTTCCTATGGTAAATTGCCTCTATTGGCTGTAAATGGTGTTTTTCATCTATGATTATATAATCTCTATATCATAATTCTCAAAATCAGTGCAGTACAATTCTCTGGACTCTCTAGATCAATGATTATCAGAAAAGGTCTAACTTCTTCATTTGGATGGCTATAATAGGGTCACTTCAATATGTAGCCTTATGTGTCCCCGAAAGCCTATATCTCTTTAATGAATCTCTAACTCATTCCCTCTAGTGCCACCACCTGTCCAAAAGTTCACTCATATTTATGCTAATAACTTTTGAACCATAAGGCCTATCAACAAAATTCTTTTTTCCTCTGATTCCTGAGCTCACGACGATTCGATTGCACCCTATGACGTCATTTTCCGTCATGCAAATTTTTCCGCCATTTTGAATTTTCAGAAAAACCTACTTTTTCGAACTCCTCCTAGGCCGATGCTCCAATTTTCACCAAAATTGCACCAGATCATCTTCAGGCAGTGGGGACAAAAAGTTATGGAATTCAAGTTGATTCGTCAAATCGTTTTTGATAAACATGCAAACTAATTTTACGTAGCGCTTGCGAAAACAAATGTAAGGCTGTATCTCCGCAACGCTTTATCGTATTCAGACCAAACTTGGTACATGTCATCACAAGCATGACCTGAGGCTACATGCAGCGTTTCGGCACAGTGCCACCTACTGGTCCGGAGATATGAAAAATGGCTATTTTTGCTTATAACTTCTGAACAGTTTGTTCAAAAATCATAAAAGTGGTCTCGTTAGATTCAGGGCATCATGTTGAGTCGACTGATATCCAATTTTCCCAGATCAGCCATTTTGGCTGTCGGCCATTTTGAATTATGTGCTAAAAAGCTGTATTTTTTGAACGCATGAACGAATTGTTACGAAACTCGGTATGGGTCATCAGTACGATGCCCTGAAGGAGCCTGAGAAGTTTTGAATCAGCGCCACCTAGTGGTCAAAAGTTATAACAAAATTTCCAAAAGGCTAATAACTTTTGAATAAATCTTCCTGTTGAAATGCCACTTGTCTTAATATATTCCTTGGGTCAAGCTGAGAACATAGATACCAGGTTTTCCTTATTTGGCCGAACTTCCTGTCCGCCATCTTGATTTTCAGTCAAAACCTACTTTTTCGAACTCCTCCTAGACCGTTTGTC
>CM070820.1:25797330-25972330 GCA_036326025.1 Chrosomus eos | reverse complement strand
CCCCCCCCCCCCCCCCCCCCCCCCCCCCCCCCCCCCCCCCCCCCCCCCCCCCCCCCCCCCCCCCCCCCCCCCCCCCCCCCCCCCCACCCCCCCCCCCCCCCCCCCCCCCCCCCCCCCCCCCCCCCCCCCCCCCCCCCCCCCCCCCCCCCCCCCCCCCCCCCCCCCCCCCCCCCCCCCCCCACCCCCCCCCCCCCCCCCCCCCCCCCCCCCCCCCCCCCCCCCCCCCCCCCCCCCCCCCCCCCCCCCCCCCCCCCCCCCCCCCCCCCCCCCCCCCCCCCCCCCCCCCCCCCCCCCCCCCCCCCCCCCCCCCCCCCCCCCCCCCCCCCCCCCCCCCCCCCCCCCCCCCCCCCCCCCCCCCCCCCCCCCCCCCCCCCCCCCCCCCCCCCCCCCCCCCCCCCCCCCCCCCCCCCCCCCCCCCCCCCCCCCCCCCCCCCCCCCCCCCCCCCCCCCCCCCCCCCCCCCCCCCCCCCCCCCCCCCCACCCCCCCCCCCCCCCCCCCCCCCCCCCCCCCCCCCCCCCCCCCCCCCCCCCCCCCCCCCCCCCCCCCCCCCCCCCCCCCCCCCCCCCCCCCCCCCCCCCCCCCCCCCCCCCCCCCCCCCCCCCCCCCCCCCCCCCCCCCCCCCCCCCCCCCCCCCCCCCCCCCCCCCCCCCCCCCCCCCCCCCCCCCCCCCCCCCCCCCCCCCCCCCCCCCCCCCCCCCCCCCCCCCCCCCCCCCCCCCCCCCCCCCCCCCCCCCCCCCCCCCACCCCCCCCCCCCCCCCCCCCCCCCCCCCCCCCCCCCCCCCCCCCCCCCCCCCCCCCCCCCCCCCCCCCCCCCCCCCCCCCCCCCCCCCCCCCCCCCCCCCCCCCCCCCCCCCCCCCCCCCCCCCCCCCCCCCCCCCCCCACCCCCCCCCCCCCCCCCCCCCCCCCCCCCCCCCCCCCCCCCCCCCCCCCCCCCCCCCCCCCCCCCCCCCCCCCCCCCCCACCCCCCCCCCCCCCCCCCCCCCCCCCCCCCCCCCCCCCCCCCCCCCCCCCCCCCCCCCCCCCCCCCCCCCCCCCCCCCCCCCCCCCCCCCCCCCCCCCCCCCCCCCCCCCCCCCCCCCCCCCACCCCCCCCCCCCCCCCCCCCCCCCCCCCCCCCCCCCCCCCCCCCCCCCCCCACCCCCCCCCCCCCCCCCCCCCCCCCCCCCCCCCCCCCCCCCCCCCCCCCCCCCCCCCCCCCCCCCCCCCCCCCCCCCCCCCCCCCCCCCCCCCCCCCCCCCCCCCCCCCCCCCCCCCCCCCCCCCACCCCCCCCCCCCCCCCCCCCCCCCCCCCCCCCCCCCCCCCCCCCCCCCCCCCCCCCCCCCCCCCCCCCCCCCCCCCCCCCCCCCCCCCCCCCCCCCCCCCCCCCCCCCCCCCCCCCCCCCCCCCCCCCCCCCCCACCCCCCCCCCCCCCCCCCCCCCCCCCCCCCCCCCCCCCCCCCCCCCCCCCCCCCCCCCCCCCCCCCCCCCCCCCCCCCCCCCCCCCCCCCCCCCCCCCCCCCCCCCCCCCCCCCCCCCCCCCCCCCCCCCCCCCCCCCCCCCCCCCCCCCCCCCCCCCCCCCCCCCCCCCCCCCCCCCCCCCCCCCCCCCCCCCCCCCCCCCCCCCCCCCCCCCCCCCCCCCCCCCCCCCCCCCCCCCCCCCCCCCCCCCCCCCCCCCCCCCCCCCCCCCCCCCCCCCCCCCCCCCCCCCCCCCCCCCCCCCCCCCCCCCCCCCCCCCCCCCCCCCCCCCCCCCCCCCCCCCCCCCCCCCCCCCCCCCCCCCCCCCCCCCCCCCCCCCCCCCCCCCCCCCCCCCCCCCCCCCCCCCC
This sequence comes from Chrosomus eos, assembly GCA_036326025.1. Classification (NCBI taxonomy): domain Eukaryota; kingdom Metazoa; phylum Chordata; class Actinopteri; order Cypriniformes; family Leuciscidae; genus Chrosomus; species Chrosomus eos. Next base: position 25,970,523 of record CM070820.1, on the reverse strand, counting down.
CCCCCCCCCCCCCCCCCCCCCCCCCCCCCCCCCCCCCCCCCCCCCCCCCCCCCCCCCCCCCCCCCCCCCCCCCCCCCCCCCACCCCCCCCCCCCCCCCCCCCCCCCCCCCCCCCCCCCCCCCCCCCCCCCCCCCCCCCCCCCCCCCCCCCCCCCCCCCCCCCCCCCCCCCCCCCCCCCCCCCCCCCCCCCACCCCACCCCCCCCCCCCCCCCCCCCCCCCCCCCCCCCCCCCCCCCCCCCCCCCCCCCCCCCCCCCCCCCCCCCCCCCCCCCCCCCCCCCCCCCCCCCCCCCCCCCCCCCCCCCCCCCCCCCCCCCCCCCCCCCCCCCCCCCCCCCCCCCCCCCCCCCCCCCCCCCCCCCACCCCCCCCCCCCCCCCCCCCCCCCCCCCCCCCCCCCCCCCCCCCCCCCCCCCCCCCCCCCCCCCCCCCCCCCCCCCCCCCCCCCCCCCCCCCCCCCCCCCCCCCCCCCCCCCCCCCCCCCCCCCCCCCCCCCCCCCCCCCCCCACCCCCCCCCCCCCCCCCCCCCCCCCCCCCCCCCCCCCCCCCCCCCCCCCCCCCCCCCCCCCCCCCCCCCCCCCCCCCCCCCCCCCCCCCCCCCCCCCCCCCCCCCCCCCCCCCCCCCCCCCCCCCCCCCCCCCCCCCCCCCCCCCCCCCCCCCCCCCCCCCCCCCCCCCCCCCCCCCCCCCCCCCCCCCCCCCCCCCCCCCCCCCCCCCCCCCCCCCCCCCCCCCCCCCCCCCCCCCCCCCCCCCCCCCCCCCCCCCCCCCCCCCCCCCCCCCCCCCCCCCCCCCCCCCCCCCCCCCCCCCCCCCCCCCCCCCCCCCCCCCCCCCCCCCCCCCCCCCCCCCCCCCCCCCCCCCCCCCCCCCCCCCCCCCCCCCCCCCCCCCCCCCCCCCCCCCCCCCCCCCCCCCCCCCCCCCCCCCCCCCCCCCCCCCCCCCCCCCCCCCCCCCCCCCCCCCCCCCCCCCCCCCCCCCCCCCCCCCCCCCCACCCCCCCCCCCCCCCCCCCCCCCCCCCCCCCCCCCCCCCCCCCCCCCCCCCCCCCCCCCCCCCCCCCCCCCCCCCCCCCCCCCCCCCCCCCCCCCCCCCCCCCCCCCCCCCCCCCCCCCCCCCCCCCCCCCCCCCCCCCCCCCCCCCCCCCCCCCCCCCCCCCCCCCCCCCCCCCCCCCCCCCCCCCCCCCCCCCCCCCCCCCCCCCCCCCCCCCCCCCCCCCCCCCCCCCCCCCCCCCCCCCCCCCCCCCCCCCCCCCCCCCCCCCCCCCCCCCCCCCCCCCCCCCCCCCCCCCCCCCCCCCCCCCCCCCCCCCCCCCCCCCCCCCCCCCCCCCCCCCCCCCCCCCCCCCCCCCCCCCCCCCCCCCCCCCCCCCCCCCCCCCCCCCCCCCCCCCCCCCCCCCCCCCCCCCCCCCCCCCCCCCCCCCCCCCCCCCCCCCCCCCCCCCCCCCCCCCCCCCCCCCCCCCCCCCCCCCCCCCCCCCCCCCCCCCCCCCCCCCCCCCCCCCCCCCCCCCCCCCCCCCCCCCCCCCCCCCCCCCCCCCCCCCCCCCCCCCCCCCCCCCCCCCCCCCCCCCCCCCCCCCCCCCCCCCCCCCCCCCCCCCCCCCCCCCCCCCACCCCCCCCCCCCCCCCCCCCCCCCCCCCCCCCCCCCCCCCCCCCCCCCCCCCCCCCCCCCCCCCCCCCCCCCCCCCCCCCCCCCCCCCCCCCCCCCCCCCCCCCCCCCCCCCCCCCCCCCCCCCCCCCCCCCCCCCCCCCCCCCCCCCCCCCCCCCCCCCCCCCCCCCCCCCCCCCCCCCCCCCCCCCCCCCCCCCCCCCCCCCCCCCCCCCCCCCCCCCCCCCCCCCCCCCCCCCCCCCCCCCCCCCCCCCCCCCCCCCCCCCCCCCCCCCCCCCCCCCCCCCCCCCCCCCCCCCCCCCCCCCCCCCCCCCCCCCCCCCCCCCCCCCCCCCCCCCCCCCCCCCCCCCCCCCCCCCCCCACCCCCCCCCCCCCCCACCCCCCCCCCCCCCCCCCCCCCCCCCCCCCCCCCCCCCCCCCCCCCCCCCCCCCCCCCCCCCCCACCCCCCCCCCCCCCCCCCCCCCCCCCCCCCCCCCCCCCCCCCCCCCCCCCCCCCCCCCCCCCCCCCCCGCCCCCCCCCCCCCCCCCCCCCCCCCCCCCCCCCCCCCCCCCCCCCACCCCCCCCCCCCCCCCCCCCCCCGGTAATGGCTGCTTGCAGCTATATTTATTAGGGGCCAAGCACCGAAGGTGCGAGGCACCTATTGTATCTGTTCCGGTTCTTATTATTATTATTATTATTATTCTGCTTCTTCTTCTTCCGACTGGGCGTCTATGGCAGCCCAAGAACCGTTTGCGGGAAAGTTGTTTTGGTTTGACATTCTGATAGAGGACAGTCCCAACATTAAATACAACCAATTTTGGTGTCTCTAAGTCATTCCCTCTAGCGCCACCACCTTCCAAAGTTTCACTTTTATTATGCTAATAACTTTTGAACCGTAAGGCCTATCATCAAAATTCTTTTTTCCCCTTGTTCCTGAGCTCATGCCGATTCGATTGCACCCTATGACGTCATTTTCCGTCATAATAATTTTTGGGCCCCCATCTTGAATTTTCAGAAAAACCTACTTTTTTTGAACTCCTCCTAGGCCGATGCTCCGATTTTCACCAAAATTGCACCAAATCATCTTTAGGCAGTGGGGACAAAAAGTTATGGAATTCAAGTTGATTCGTCAAATCGTTTTTGATAAACGTGCAAACTAATTTTACGTAGCGCTTGCGAAAACAAACTTAAGGCTGTATCTCCACAACGCTTATCGTATTCAGACCAAACTTGGTCCAAGTCATCACAAGCATGACCTGAGCAACATGCAGCTTTCGGCGCAGCGCCACCTACTGGTCCGGAGATATGATAAATGGTTATTTTTTCTCATAACTCCTGAACGGTTTTGTCCAAAATCATAAAAGTGGCCTCGTTAGATTCAGGGGGTCATACCGAGTCGACTGATATCCAATTTTCCATATCGGCCATTTTGTCTGTCGGCCATTTTGAATTATGTGCTTAAAATGCTGTATTTTCTGAACCGCATGAACGAATTGTTACGAAACTCGGTATGGGTCATCAGTACGATGCCCTGAAAGAGCCTCAGAAGTTTTGAAAACAGCGCCACCTAGTGGTGAACTTTTTTTTTTCAAATGCTTATAACTTTGGGTGTGGTCGACTTATTTTCACGAGAGTCATCTTTTTGAGCTCCTGAATCGTTGCCGAGTCCAACGATACCAAACATGCTGGTTTCGTCTTAACGGTTTGTGTAGCGTTGCGATTTAGTGCGAAAAAAACATTTGGCTATATCTTCGAAACCCGCTTGTCCGATCGAGACGAAACCACCGCCAGAAGTTTGGAAACATAGGTCGATAGGCTATACGCTAATGCCCAAATGCGAAAATATTGATAGTAAGGGGGGCGTAAAATTCCCCAAACAAAGTCATGTGTCAGTCATTTTTTACGTGTTTTTTCATATAAATGTCTATAACTCTGAAGTGAATTGAGATATTTTTCACCAAAATTGACACACATACGTATGGCTCACTCTGAGGACACATAAAAAAAATTGTGGGACTGAGCCTCTTGGTGGCGCTATAATAGAACAAAACATGAAATTCCCATTGACTTCAATAGAGTTTTGTGAAATAAAATGCTATACTAAACAAATGCATTGATTGTAATATTAAGAAACTCAGAATGTGCCAACAACACCATCCCCTGAAGGTAAATAAAAATATTTCGAAACAGCGCCACCTTGTGGTCAAAAGTTATAACAAAATTTCCAAAAAGGCTAATAACTTTTGAATAAATCTCCTGTTGAAATGCCAATGGTCTTAATAGATTCCCCTTTGGTCAGCTGAGAACATAGATACCAGGTTTTCCTTATATTGGCCGAACATTCCTGTCCGCCCATCTTGATTTTCATTCAAAAGCTACTTTTTTCGAACTCCTCCTAGATCGTTTGTCCGATTTTCACCAAAATCGAATCGTATCATCTTCAGACCTTCCCGACCAAAATTATGGATTTCGTGTCGATAGACAAAACCGTTTTCGTATACCGCAGCAGCAAAGTTGAGGCATGCTGCCCAAAAAAAACTATTAAGGCTTTATATCTGCAATGTCTCGACATATTGACAACTAACTTTGTTGTGTCATTGTCACTTCACTCTGACCACATCACATCGAGTTCATAACTGCGCCACCTATTGGTCGAAAGTGATAAACCATTAAATCATCTCATAAGTTACTGTATGCATGATTTTTCGACCATTTGCCGAAATTCCTCTTAAAATGTCTTTAAATTGCTCATTTTTTCAGTTGGTCTGACACTTTCAGCCATGTTGGCATGTCCTATATCGTCTTCTACTGCTTGGCCCCGTTTAATGGCTGCTTGTTAGGGGCCAAGCACCGAAGGTGCGGGCACCTTTTTGTATCTGTTCCCGTTCTTATTATTATTATTATTCTTTTTTTTCTTCTTCCGACTTAGCGTCTATGGCAGCCCATAGAACCGATTGCGGGAAAGTTGTTTTGGTTTGACATTCTGGATAGAGGACAGTCCCAACATTAAATACACCAATTTTGGTGTTTCTAAGTCATTCCCTCTAGCGCCACCACCTGTCCAAAGTTTCACTCACATTTATGCAAAATAACTTTTGAACCGTAAGGCCTATCAACAAAATTCTTTTTTCCTCTGATTCCTGAGCTTATGACGATTCGATTGCAACCTATGACGTCATTTTCCGTCATGCAAATTTGTCCGCCATTTTGAATTTTCAGAAAAACCTACTTTTTTCGAACTCCTCCTAGGGCGATGCTCCGATTTTCACCAAAATTGCACCAGGATCATCTTCAGACAGTGGGGACAAAAAGTTATGGAATTCAAGTTGATTCGCTTAAAAGTTTTTGAATAACGTGCAAAATAATTTTTACGTAGCGCTTGCGAAAACAAACTTAAGGCTGTATCTCCGCAACGCTTTATCGTATTCAGACCAAACTTGGTACCTGTCATCACAAGCAATGACCTGAGGCAACATGCAGCGTTTCGGAGCAGCGCCACCTACTGGTCCGGAGATATGAAAAATGCTATTTTTGCTCATAACTCCTGAACGGTTTTGTCCAAAAATCATAAAAGTGGCCTCGTTAGATTCAGGGCGTCATGCCGAGTCGACTGATATCCAATTATCCCATATCGGACGGCCATTTTGTCTGTCGGCCATATTGAATTATGTGCTAAAATGCTGTATTTTCTGAACGCATGAACGAATTGTTACGAAACTCGGTATGGGTCATCAGTATGATGCCCTGAAGGAGCCTGAGAAGTTTCGAAACAGCGCCACCTAGTGGTGAACTTTTTTTTTCTAATGCTTATAACTTTGGGTGTGGTCGACTTATTTTCACGAGAGTCATCTTTTTGAGCTCCTGAATCGTTGCCGAGTCCCAACGATACCAAACATGCTGGGTTTCGTCTTACGGTTTGTGTGCGTTGCGATATAGCGCGAAAAAAACATTGGCTATATCTTCAAAACCGCTTGTCCGATCGAGACGAAACCACCGCCAGAAGTTTGGAAACATAGGTCGATAGGCTATATGCTAATGCCCAAATGCGAAAATATTGATAGTAAGGGGTCGTAAAATTCAAACAAAGTCATGTGTCAGTCATTTTTTACGTGTTTTTTCATATAAATGTCTATAACTCTGAAGTGAATTGAGATATTTTCACCAAAATTGACACACATAGTATGGGCTCACTCTGAGGACACATAAAAAAAATTGTGGGACTGAGCCTCTTGGTGGCGCTATAATAGAACAAAACAATGAAATTCCCATTGACTTCAATAGAGTTTTGAGAAATAAAATGCTATACTAAACAAATGCATTGATGTAATATTAAGAAACTCAGAATGTGCCAACAACAACCATCCCCTGAAGGTACTAAAAAATATTTCAAAACAGCGCCACCTTTGTGGTCAAAAGTTATAACAAAATTTCCAAAAAGGCTAATAACTTTTGAATAAATCTGCCTGTTGAAATGCCACTGGTCTTAATAGATTCCTTCGGTCAAGCTGAGAACATAGATACCAGGTTTTCCTTATTTGGCCGAACTTCCTGTCCACCATCTTGATTTTCATTCAAAAGCTACTTTTTCGAACTCCTCCTAGACCGTTTCCCGATTTTCACCAAAATCGAAGATCGTATCATCTTCAGACCGTCCCGACCAAAAGTTATGGATTTCGTGTCGATAGACAAAACCGTTTTCCGTATACCGCAGCAGCAAAGTTGTGGCATGCTGCCAAAATGACTATTAAGGCTTTATATCTGCAATGTCTCCGACATATTGACAACTAACTTTGTATGTGTCATTGTCACTTCACTCTGACCACATCACATCGAGTTCATAACTGCGCAACCTATTGGTCGAAAGTGATAAACCATTAAATCATCTCATAAGTTACTGTATGCATGATTTTCGACCATTTGCCGAAATTCCTCTTAAAATGTCTTTAAATTGCTCATTTTTTCAGTTGGTCTGACACTTTCAGCCATGTTGGCATGTCTTATCGTCTTCTACTGCTTGCCCCGTTTAATGGCTGCTTGCAGCTATATTTATTATTATATTATTCTGCTTCTTCTTCTTCCGACTGGGCGTCTATGGCAGCCCATAGAACCGTTTGCGGGAAAGTTGTTTTGGTTTGACATTCTGATAGAGGACAGTCCCAACATTAAATAACACCAATTTTGGTGTCTCTAAGTCATTCCCTCTAGCGCCACCACCTGTCCAAAGTTTCACTTTTATTATGCTAATAACTTTTGAACCGTAAGGCCTATCATCAAAATTCTTTTTTCCCCTTGTTCCTGAGCTCATGCCGATTCGATTGCACCCTATGACGTCATTTTCCGTCATGAAAATTGTTCCGCCATTTTGAATTTTCAGAAAAACCTACTTTTTCGAACTCCTCCTAGGGCGATGCTCCGATTTTCACCAAAATTGCACCAAATCATCTTCAGCAGTGGGGACAAAAAGTTATGGAATTCAAGTTGATTCGTCAAATCGTTTTTGAATAACGTGCAAACTAATTTTTACGTAGCGCTTGCGAAAACAAACTTAAGGCTGTATCTCCGCAACGCTTTATCGTATTCAGACCAAACTTGGTACATGTCATCACAAGCATGACCTGAGGCAACATGCAGCGTTTCGGCGCAGCGCCACCTACTGGTCCGGAGATATGAAAAATGGTTATTTTTGCTCATAACTCCTGAACGGTTTGTCCAAAAATCATAAAAGTGGCCTCGTTAGATTCAGGGTGTCATACCGAGTCGACTGATATCCAATTTTTTTCCATATCGGCCATTTTGTCTGTCGGCCATTTTGAATTATGTGCTAAAATGCTGTATTTTCTGAACGCATGAACGAATTGTTACGAAACTCGGTATGGGTCATCAGTACGATGCCCTGAAGGAGCCTGAGAAGTTTCGAAACAGCGCCACCTAGTGGTGAACTTTTTTTTTCAAATGCTTATAACTTTGGGTGTGGTCGACTTATTTTCACGAGAGTCATCTTTTTGAGCTCCTGAATCGTTGCCGAGTCCAACGATACCAAACATGCTGGGTTTCGTCTTACGGTTTGTGTAGCGTTGCGATTTAGCGCGAAAAAAACATTTGGCTATATCTTCGAAACCGCTTGTCCGATCGAGACGAAACCACCGCCAGAAGTTTGGAAACATAGGTCGATAGGCTATACGCTAATGCCCAAATGCAAAAATATTGATAGTAAGGGGTAGTAAAATTCAAACAAAGTCACGTGTCATCATTTTTTACGTGTTTTTTCATATAAATGTCTATAACTCTGAAGTGAATTGAGATATTTTCACCAAAATTGACCCACATACGTATGGGCTCACTCTGAGGACACATAAAAAAAATTGTGGGACTGAGCCTCTTGGTGGCGCTATAATAGAACAAAACATGAAATTCCCATTGACTTCAATAGAGTTTTTGTGAAATAAAATGCTATACTAAACAAATGCATTGATGTAATATTAAGAAACTCAGAATGTGCCAACAACACCATCCCCTGAAGGTACTAAAAATATTTCGAAACAGCGCCACCTTGTGGTCAAAAGTTATAATAAAATTTCCAAAAAGGCTAATAACTTTTGAATAAATCTGCTGTTGAAATGCCACTGGTCTTAATAGATTCCTTGGGTCAAGCTGAGAACATAGATACCAGGTTTTCCTTATTTGGCCGAACTTCCTGTCCGCCATCTTGATTTTCAGTCAAAACCTACTTTTTCGAACTCCTCCTAGACCGTTTTTTCCGATTTTCCACCAAAATCGAATCGTATCATCTCCAGACCCGTGCCGACTAAAAGTTATAGATTTCGTGTCGATAGATGAAACCGTTTTCGTATAGCGCAGCAGCAAAGTTGAGGCATGCTGCCAATATGACTATTAAGTGTTTAACATTGCAATGCCTGACATTTTTGACACCAAACTTTGTATGTGTCATTGTCACCTCACCCTGACCACATCACATCAATTTGCTAACTGCGCCACCTATTGGTCGAAAGTGATACTCCATTAAATCATATTTTTATTTAGAGTTTCTATGATTTTTCAGCCATTTCGCCTACAATTGTCTTTAAATGTCTTTAATTGCTCATTGTTGCAGTTGGTCTGACACTTTCAGCAATGTTGGCATGTCTTGTCGTCTTATGCTGCTTGGCCCCGATAATGGCTGCTTGCAGCTATATTTATTATTATTCTTCTTCTTCCGACTGGGGTCTATGGCAGCCCATAGAACCGTGTCCGGGAAAGTTGTTTTGGTTTGACATTCTGATAGAGGACAGTCCCAACATTAAGTACACCAATTTTGGTGTCTCTAACTTATTCCCTCTAGCGCCACCACCTGTCCAAAGTTTCACTCACATTTATGCTAATAACTTTTGATACGTAAGGCCTATCAACAAATTCTTTTTTCCTCTGATTCCAGAGCTCATGACGATTCGATTGCACCCTATGACGTCATTTTCCGTCATGCAAATTTTTCCGCCATTTTGAATTTTCAGAAAAACCTACTTTTTCGAACTCCTCCTAGGGCGATGCTCCGATTTTCACCAAAATTGCACCAGATCATCTTCAGACAGTGGGGGACAAAAAGTTATGGAATTCAAGTTGATTCGCTTAAAAGTTTTTGAATAACGTGCAAAATATTTTAACGTAGTGCTTGCGAAAACAAACTTAAGGCTGTATCTCCCCAACGCTTTATCGTATTCAGACCAAACTTGGTACAAGTCATCACAAGCATGACCTGAGGCAACATGCAGCGTTTCGGCGCAGCGCCACCTACTGGTCCGGAGATATGAAAAATGGTTATTTTTGCTCATAACTCCTGAACGGTTTGTCCAAAAATCATAAAAGTGGCCTCGTTAGATTCAGGGCGTCATACCGAGTTGACTGATATCCAATTTTCCCAGATCGGCCATTTTGTCTGTCGGCCATTTTGAATTATGTGCTAAAATGCTGTATTTCTGAACGCATGAACGAATTATTACGAAACTCGGTATGGGTCATCAGTACGATGCCCTGAAGGAGCTTGAGAAGTTTCGAAACAGCACCACCTAGGGTCAAACGTTATAACAAAATTTCCAAAAAGGCTAATAACTTTTGAATAAATCTGCCTGTTGAAATGCCACTGGTCTTAATAGATTACTTGGGTCAAGCTGAGAACATAGATACCAGGTTTTCCTTATTTGACCGAACTTCCTGTCCGCCATCTTGATTTTCAGTCAAAACCTACTTTTTGAACTCCTCCTAGACCGTTTGTCCGATTTTCACCAAAATCGAATCGTATCATCTCCAGACCGTGCCGACTAAAAGTTATGGATTTCGTGTCGATTGACGAAACCGTTTTCGTATAGCGCAGCAGCAAAGTTGAGGCATGCTGCCAAAATGACTATTAAGTCTTTAACAATGCAATGCCTTGACATTTTGACACCAAACTTTGTATGTGTCATTGTCACCTCACTCTGACCACATCACATCAATTTGGTAACTGCGCTACCTATTTGTCGAAAGTTATAAACCATTAAATTATCTTAAAAGTTACTGTATGATTTTTTTAGCCATTTATCCAAAGTTCTCTTAAAATGTCTTTAATTGCTTCTTGCTGCAGTTGGTCGTTTTACGGCTCTGTAATCACGTGGTGTTGCACAAATCCCCATAAAATGCATATCAGTCGATAGATCTCCTCAGGCTGAACAACTTTGCCTCTAGAACCATTGCTGTCAATCAAATTGTTCATTAAATATTCACAAATATGTTAAAAACCTACTTTTGCAAACTAGTCCCTGGTTTTTTTTGCCCGATCGGAACCAAACCAGTCTAGGACAATTCTCTAGACTCTCTAGATCAGTAATTATCGAAAAAAAGTTGAAATTTGCCCTTTGGTTTACTATAACAGGGTCGTTTAGAAAATGGGCCTGTCCAAAATACACTCAAAAGCCTATAAATCATAAATAAAAACTCAGAACTTCACAATAATTGATGAGCATATGTGTTATAACATGGTGAAGAAGCATGCAAAGTTTCATGGAGATCGGACCATAGATGGCACTGTAACTGTTAAAAAGCTTAAAAACCATGTATTTCCTATGGTAAATTGCCTGTATTGGCTGTAAATGGTCTTTTCCATGTATGATCGTATAATTTTTCATATCACAATGCTCAAAATCATTGCAGTACAATTCTCTGGACTCTCTAGATCAATGATTATCAGAAACTGAGGCTATAACTTATTCATTTGGATGGCTATAATAGGGTCACTTCAATATATAGCCTTATGTGTCCCCGAAAGCCTATATCTCTTCAATGAATGCTCAGATCTTCTTAAAAACATGTCAGAACACGTGACTCTAAATGAGATAATAATAATTAATGCCTCTATAACAGTTAAACAGGTGAAAATTCTAAAAACATAATTGAATATTAAGTCAATAAGTGGTATTCTACTGCCCCCTGCTGTTTAAAATAGTCATTTCATGCAATATAACTAATATTATTCTATGATTCTTATTTAGACTTTATAATATAACTATTTGAACATTTACACTCACATTTTGTAAGACTATTGACTATTGCACTAATGAATATTGTGTCACATTTTAAAAATGAGAATCCTAAAGTGAAAGTAACGTTTGTCCGCCATTTAGGCCACGCCCCCTCAGTACAAATTCATTCATAACTCGAGAACGGAAAGTCGCTGCACGCTCAAATTTTGATGGTAAGGTCCTTGGTAAGATCTTTATCTAAATCTATCGTCGCTAAATCTACCCCCCCGCGGATCGCTATTCCGTGAGACCCCGGTCTTGGAACAGCTGTATCTCCCTGAATAGACCAGCTAGATCCTTGTGGGGGAGCTTGTTGGAAAGAGCCCGTCCTCATCTAGCTTCGATTCAAGTATGGTGCGATTTGGGCCGGGCATTCCCGAGATATAAGCCCACAAAGATATGCATTTCAACAGACATTACTCCCGGTAAATAAGAGTAAAAACTCAATCACCCAGCAACACAGAAATGGTCTTGTTCAACAGGACTCCTCAAACACTATCTAAGTTCTGAGTTTCACATTTTTTCATTTTCTCATTCCCGAGATAAGTGAAAAAACAATTCATTCTATTAATTCATTTCAACTGAATATGATGTAATACCAATGTTGTCCAATAGATGGAGCAACAGCATTAGTCATTTTTAATCATTTTTGTCAGCTTTCAGTATTGGCTAACAAACAAATGCTTAAAGCTATTTTTTATTATTATAATGGATGTATAATAATTACATCACAAAAAATATGTGAAATGCTTATATGCATTAAAAGGTATTTTGACACTAACATTCCGTGTGTGTGTGTGTGTGTGTGTGTGTGTGTGTGTGTGTGTGTGTGTGTGTGTGTGTGTGTGTGTGTGTGTGTGTGTGTGTGTGTGTGTGTGTGTGTGTGTGTGTGTGTGTGTGTGTGTGTGTGTGTAAGCATGCACACAATTGTGTGTATCAAGTATTATTGTTTAAGCTTCTTCTTTCTCTGTGCTTTAGCGTATTCTTTTCCAGGCACATTTCAACAGAATATTTCAGAAATGGCATAATGGTGTTTTACAGTCCTCAAGGAAAGATCAGATTTTCCTAAAAATAAACAAATGACATGACTCTAAACAAGCATGCAAAATTTCATGGCCATTAGGCAATAGGTGCTTAAATGAGATAATAATAATTAATGCCTCTATAACAGTTAAACAGGTGAAAATTCTAAGAACAGAATTAAATATTAAGCCAATAAGTGGTATTCTACTGCCCCCTGCTGTTTAAAATAGTAATTTTGTCATGCAATATAACTAATATTATTCTATGATTCTTATTTAGACTTTATAATATAACTATTTGAACATTTACACTCACATTTTGTGAGACTATTGACTATTACACACTAATGAATATTGTGTCACATTTAAAAATGAGAATCCTAAAGTGAAAGTAACGTTTGTCCGCCATTTAAGCCACGCCCCCTCAGTACAAATTCATTCATAACTCGAGAACGGAAAGTCGCTGCGCGCTCAAATTTTGATGGTAAGGTCCTTGGTAAGGTCTTTATCTAAATCTATCGTCGCGGGGCTCGGGAGCAACCCCCCCCCCCCCCCCCCCCCCCCCGCCCGCAAATCGCTAATCCGTGAGACCCCGGTCTTGGAACGGCTGTAACTCCCTGAATATACCAGCTAGATCCTTGTGGGAGAGCTTGTTGGAAAGAGCATGTCCTCATCTAGCTTCGATTCGAGTATGGTGCGATTTGGCCTGGGCATTCCCGAGATATAAGCCCACAAAGATATGCATTTCAACAGACATTACTCCCAGTAAATAAGAGTAAAAACTCAATCACCCAGCAACACAGGAATGGTATTCTTCAACAGGACTCCTCAAACACTATCTAAGTTCTGAGTTTCACATTTTTCCATTTTCTCGTTCCCGAGATAGAAGTGAAAAACCAATTCATTCTATTAATTCATTTCAACTGAATAGTATGTAATACCACTGTTGTCCAATAGATGGAGCAGCAGCATTAGACATTTTTAATCATTTTTATCAGCTTTCAGTATTGCCTAACAAACAAATGCTTAAAGCTATTTTTTATTATTATATAGGATGTATAATAATTACATCACAAAAAAATATGTGAAATGCTTATATACCATTAAGAGATTTTCATGCTAACATATTCTGTTGTGTGTGTGTGTGTGTGTGTGTGTGTGTGTGTGTGTGTGTGTGTGTGTGTGTGTGTGTGTGTGTGTGTGTGTGTGTGTGTGTGTGTGTGTGTGTGTGTGTGTGTGTGTGTGTGTGTGTGTGTGTGTAAGCATGCACACAATTGTTTGTATCAAGTATTATTGTTTAAGCTTCTCCTTTCTCTGTGTTTTAGCATATTCTTTTCCAGGCACATTTCAACAGAACATTTCAGAAATGGCATAAGGGTGTTTTACAGTCCTCAAGGAAAGATCAGATTTTCTTAAAAATAAGCAAATGACATGACTCTAAACAAGCATGCAAAATTTCATGGCCATTAGGCAATAGGTGCTTCTGTAGAAATTAAAAAGTAAGTTAAAAATCATTTATTTCAAATATATATCCAACAATGTCAGATACAACTGTGATAAGCATTTCAGAATGGTCAGCATTTCAGTATGTGCTGAACTGAGTCACACAGATGTAGTCCACAATGGTGATGGTGGTGTGATGATCTGAATGCTGAACTGAGCAACACAGATGTAGTCCACAATGGTGATGGTGATAATCTGAATGCTGAACTGAGCAACACAGATGTAGTCCACAATGGTGATGGTGGTGTGATGATCTGAATGCTGAACTGAGCAACACAGATGTAGTCCACAATGGTGATGGTGATGGTGATAATCTGAATGCTGAACTGAGCCACACAGATGTAGTCCACAATGGTGATGGTGATAATCTGAATACTGAACTGAGCCACACAGATGTAGTCCACAATGGTGATGGTGATGGTGATAATCTGAATGCTGAACTGAGCCACACAGATGTAGTCCACAATGGTGATGGTGATAATCTGAATGCTGAACTGAGCCACACAGATGTAGTCCACAATGGTGATGGTGATAATCTGAATGCTGAACTGAGCCACACAGATGTAGTCCACAATGGTGATGGTGATAATCTGAATGCTGAACTGAGCCACACAGATGTAGTCCACAATGGTGATGGTGATGTGATGATCTGAATGCTGAACTGAGCCACACAGATGTAGTCCACAATGGTGATGGTGGTGTGATGATCTGAATGCTGAACTGAGCCACACAGATGTAGTCGACAATGGTGATGGTGGTGTGATGATCTGAATGCTGAACTGAGCAACACAGATGTAGTCCACAATGGTGATGGTGATGTGATGATCTGAATGCTGAACTGAGCAACACAGATGTAGTCCACAATGGTGATGGTGATAATCTGAATGCTGAACTGAGCCACACAGATGTAGTCCACAATGGTGATGGTGATGTGATGATCTGGACATTGTTTTTCTGCAGTCAAACTGATTCCTTGATTTGCATTGAATAGAATCTTCAGCTGGTTCTGGAGTTGAATATTGTCCTATAATGAAAATGATCTTGTCATCAGAGCAGCGTAAGACATTTTATGTACCTAAAGACAATGAGGATTTGATTAGGATTTTTTATTTTAGTTACACTTTACAAGTGAATTATGTACTTCTAAAACATTGTGTTTAAAGCAACTATTTATTTAACAGAATATCCTTATAACAGAAACAAATATTACAGAGTATTCTAGGCATAGTATGTCAATGTAATAACAGTTATAACTAATTTAAAAGATAAAAATAGTCTTACCTGTTTATCAATACTTGAAGTGTTGGAATATGATGAGAATGAAGCAGCAAAGATAGTCTAATATATCTCAAAGTTCATTGTCTTTCCTTTCTTTTTTCTCTTTCTGCTGCAAAGAGTTTGTTTAATTTCTTACATCACCTTTTGTTGTAAGTACTTCATTATAAACCTGACAACTGTATGATGCAAGTCTCCATACAAATTTATTATAAAAGGACATTACGCAGACATTTTAAACAATAAAACACATCAAAGAAATAAATAAAAAGAATGACTAAATAAATGAATAAATGAAAATTAATAAATAATTATTGTGTGTTAAAAAGGTTTAAAACCATACATTTCCTATGGTAAATTGCCTCTATTGGCTGTAAATGGTGTTTTCCATCTATGATTATATAATCTCTATATCATAATTCTCAAAATCAGTGCAGTACAATTCTCTGGACTCTCTAGATCAATGATTATCAGAAAAGGTCTAACTTCTTCATTTGGATGGCTATAATAGGGTCACTTCAATATGTAGCCTTATGTGTCCCCGAAAGCCTATATCTCTTTAATGAATCTCTAACTCTAATGTATCTCTAACTAATTCCCTCTAGCGCCACCACCTGTCCAAAAGTTCACTCATATTTATGCTAATAACTTTTGAACCATAAGGCCTATCAACAAAATTCTTTTTTCCTCTGATTCCTGAGCTCACGACGATTCGATTGCACCCTATGACGTCATTTTCCGTCATGCAAATTTTTCCGCCATTTTGAATTTTCAGAAAAACCTACTTTTTCGAACTCCTCCTAGGCCGATGCTCCAATTTTCACCAAAATTGCACCAGATCATCTTCAGGCAGTGGGGACAAAAAGTTATGGAACTCAAGTTGATTCGTCAAATCGTTTTTGATAAACATGCAAACTAATTTTACGTAGCGTTTGCGAAAACAAATGTAAGGCTGTATCTCCGCAACGCTTTATCGTATTCAGACCAAACTTGGTACATGTCATCACAAGCATGACCTGAGGCAACATGCAGCGTTTCGGCACAGTGCCACCTACTGGTCCGGAGATATGAAAAATGGCTATTTTTGCCTATAACTTCTGAACAGTTTGTTCAAAAATCATAAAAGTGGTCTCGTTAGATTCAGGGCATCATGTTGAGTCGACTGATATCCAATTTTCCCAGATCAGCCATTTTGGCTGTCGGCCATTTTGAATTATGTGCTAAAAAGCTGTATTTTTTGAACGCATGAACGAATTGTTACGAAACTCGGTATGGGTCATCAGTACGATGCCCTGAAGGAGCCTGAGAAGTTTTGAATCAGCGCCACCTAGTGGTCAAAAGTTATAACAAAATTTCCAAAAGGCTAATAACTTTTGAATAAATCTGCCTGTTGAAATGCCACTTGTCTTAATATATTCCTTGGGTCAAGCTGAGAACATAGATACCAGGTTTTCCTTATTTGGCCGAACTTCCTGTCCGCCATCTTGATTTTCAGTCAAAACCTACTTTTTCGAACTCCTCCTAGACCGTTTGTCCGATTTTCACCAAAATCGAATCGTATCATCTCCAGACCGTGCCGACTAAAAGTTATGGATTTCGTGTCGATTGACGAAACTGTTTTTGTGTAGCGCAGCAGCAAAGTTAAGGCATGCTGCCAAAATGACTAT
Source organism: Chrosomus eos (assembly GCA_036326025.1). Lineage (NCBI taxonomy): Eukaryota > Metazoa > Chordata > Actinopteri > Cypriniformes > Leuciscidae > Chrosomus > Chrosomus eos. Next base: position 25,953,925 of record CM070820.1, on the reverse strand, counting down.
TAAGTCTTTATCTCTGGAATGCCATGACATTTTGACACCAAACTTTCTATGTGTCATTGTCACCTCACTCTGACCACATCACATCAATTTCGCAAGTGTGCCACCTATTTGTCGAAAGTGATAAACCATTAAATTATCTTAAAAGTTACTGTATAATATATTATATGATTTTTTTGCCATTTATCCAAAGTTCTCTTAAAATGTCTTTAATTGCTCATTGCTGCAGTTGGTCTGCCACTCCCACACATTATGGCATCTGTTGCCGCTTCTTGCGCTTGGCCCCGATAATGGCTGCTTGCAGCTATATTACCAATTGTTTCTGTTCCGGTTCTTTTTTATTCTTCTTCCGACTGGGCGTCTATGGCAGCCCATAGAACCGTTTGCGGGAAAGTTGTTTTGATTTGACATTCTGATAGAAGACAGTCCCAACATTAAATGCACCAATTTTGGTGTCTCTAACTCATTCCCTCTAGCGCCACCACCTGTCCAAAGTTTCACTTTTATTATGCTAATAACTTTTGAACCGTAAGGCCTATCAACAAAATTCTTTTTTCCTCTGATTCCAGAGCTCATGACGATTCGATTGCACCATGTGACGTCATTTTCCGTCATGCAAATTTTTCCGCCATTTTGAATTATCAGAAAAACCTACTTTTTCGAACTCCTCCTAGGCCGATGCTCCGATTTTCACCAAAATTTCACCAGATCATCTTCAGGCAGTGTGGACAAAAAGTTATGGAATTCAAGTATATTCGCTTAACAGTTTTTGAATACCGTGCAAAATAATTTTACGTAGCGCTTGCGAAAACAAACTTAAGGCTGTATCTTCGCAACGCTTAATCGTATTCAGACCAAACTTGGTACATATCATCACAAGCATGACCTGAGGCTACATGCTGCGTTTCGGTGCAGCGCCACCTACTGGTCCGGAGATATGAAACATGGCTATTTTTGCTTATAACTTCTGAACAATTTGTCCAAAAATCATAAAAGTGGTCTCGTTAGATTCAGGGCGTCATACCGGGTCGTCTGATATAAAATTTTACTAGATCAGCCATTTTGTCTGTCGGCCATTTTGAATTATGTGCTAAAATGCTGTATTTTCTGAACGCATGAACGAATTGTTACGAAACTCAGTATGGGTCATCAGTACGATGCCCTGAAGGAGCGTGACAAGTTTCGAAACAGTGCCACCTAGTGGTCAAAAGTTATAACAACATTTCCAAAAAGGCTAATAACTTTTGAATACATCTCCCTGTTGAAATGCCACTGGTCTTAATAGATTCCTTGGGTCAAGCTGAGAACATAGATACCAGATTTTCCTAATTTGGCCGAACTTCCTGTCCGCCATCTTGATTTTCAGTCAAAACCTACTTTTTCGAACTCCTCCTAGACCGTTTGTCCGATTTTCACCAAAATCGAATCGTATCATCTCCAGACTGTGCCGACTAAAAGTTATGGATTTCGTGTCGATAGACAAAACCGTTTTCGTGTAGCGCAGCAGCAAAGTTGGGGTAGGATGCCAAAAGGACTATTCAGTCTTTATCTCTGCAATGCCTTGACATTTTGACACCAAACTTTGTATGTGTCAATTTCACCTCACTCTGACCACATCACATCAATTTCGTAAGTGCTCCACCTATTTGTCGAAAGTGATAAACCATTAAATTATCTTAAAAGTTACTGTATATATGATTTAATGCCATTTATCCAAAGTTCTCTTAAAATGTCTTTAATTGCTCATTGCTGCAGTTGGTCTGCCACTCCCACCCATGATGGCATCTGTTGCCGCTTCTTGCGCTTGGCCCCGGTAATGGCTGCTTGCAGCTATATTTAGGGGCCAAGCACCGAAGGTGCGGAGGCACCTATTGTATCTGTTCCGGTTCTTATTATTATTATTATTAGGGGCCAAGCACCGAAGGTGCGGTGGCACCTATTGTATCTGTTCCGGTTCTTATTATTCTTTCCGTTTCTTCTTCCGACTGGGCGTCTATGGCAGCCCATAGAACCGTTTGCGGGAAAGTTATGAAATTTGGTACACTGATAGAGGACAGTCTGAAAAGTCACCAGAGCAAATTTGGAGTCTCCAACTCAATCCCTCTAGCGCCACCAACTGTCCAAAGATTTACTCATGTTTATGCTTATAACTTTTGAACCATAATGGCTAGAATCAAAAATCCTTTGTCCTCTTATTCCTTGGCTCATGCCGATTCGATTGCACCCTATGACGTCATTTTCCGTCACGACAATTTGTCCGCCATTTGTAATTATCCGAAAAAGCTACTTTTTCGAACTCCTCCTAGGCCGTTGTTCCGATTCTCACCAAAATTGAACCAGATCATCTCCAGACCGTGCTGACAAAAAGTTATGGAATTCATAAAAACGCTGCAAGTCGTTCTCGAATACCACGCAAATAAATTTTACGTAGAGCTTGCGAAAACAGACATAAGGCTGTATCTCCGCAACGCTTTATCGTATTCAAACCAAACTTGGTACATGTCATTACAAGCATGACCTGAGGCTACATGCTGCGTTTCGGCGCAGCGCCACCTACTGGTCCAGAGATACGAAAAATTGCTATTTTTGATCATAACTACTGATCAGTTTGTCCAAAAATAATAAAATTGGTCTCGTTAGATTCAGGGCGTCATGCCGAGTCGACTGATATCCAATTTTTCCATATCGGCCATTTTGTCTGTCGGCCATTTTGAATTATGTGCTAAAATGCTGTATTTTCTGAACGCATGAACGAATTGTTACGAAACTCGGTATGGGTCATCAGTACGATGCCCTGAAAGAGCCTGAGAATTTTCGAAACAGCGCCACCTAGTGGTGAATTTTTTTTTTCAAATGCTTATAACTTTGGGTGTGGTTGACTTATTTTCACGAGAGTCATCTTTTTGAGTTCCTGAATCGTTGCCGAGTCCAACGATGCCAAACACGCTGGGTTTCGTCTTACGGTTTGTGTAGCGTTGCGATTTAGCGCGAAAAAAACATTTGGCTATATCTTCGAAACCGCTTGTCCGATCGAGACGAAACCACCGTCAGAAGTTTGGAAACATAGGTCGATAGGCTATATGCTAATGCCCAAATGCGAAAATATTGATAGTAAGGGGTAGTAAAATCCAATCAAAGTCACGTGTCAGTCATTTTTTATGTGTTTATACACATAAATGTATATAACTCCAAAACTAAATGAGATATTTTCACCAAATTTTACACACACTTGTATGGGCTCACTATGAGGTCACATAAAAAAAATGGTGGGATTGAGCCTATTGGTGGCGCTATAATAGAACGTAACATGCTATTCTTAACGAATGCATTGGTGCAACATTACAAAACTCAGCATGTGCCATCAGCACCATGCCCTGAAGGTACTCAACACATTTCGAGACAGCGCCACCTTTTGGTCAAAAGTTATAACATAATTTCTAAAAAACTTTTGAAGAAATCTGCGTAGTTTAATGCTACTGGTCTTAAGGTTTGTCATTGTCACCAGACTCTGACCACATCACATCGTTTTTGTAACTACGCCACCTATTGGTCAAAAGTGATAATCCATTAAATCACATTTTTAGTTAATTAGTGTGATTTTTAAGCCATTTTGCCTAAATTAATCTTTAAATGTCTTAAATTGCTCCTTGCTGCAGTTGGTCTGACACATGTTGGCATGTCTTGTCGTCTTCTTTGCGCTTGGCCCCGGTAATGGCTGCTTGCAGCTATATTTAGGGGCCAAGCACCGAAGGTGCGGGCACCTATTGTATCTGTTCCCGTTCTTATTATTATTATTCTTTTTCTTCCGACTGGGCGTCTATGGCAGCCCATAGAACCGATTGCGGGAAAGTTGTTTTGGTTTGACATTCTGATAGAGGACAGTCCCAACATTAAATACACCAATTTTGGTGTCTCTAAGTCATTCCCTCTAGCGCCACCACCTGTCCAAATTTTCACTTTTATTATGCTAATAACTTTTGAACCGTAAGGCCTATCATCAAAATTCTTTTTTTCCCCTTGTTCCTGAGCTCATGCCGATTCGATTGCACCCTATGACGTCATTTTCCGTCATAATAATTTGGCCGCCATCTTGAATTTTCAGAAAAAGCTACTTTTTCGAACTCCTCCTAGGCCGATGCTCCGATTTTCACCAAAATTGCACCAGATCATCTTCAGACAGTGGGGACAAAAAGTTATGGAATTCAAGTTGATTCGCTTAAAAGTTTTTGAATGACGTGCAAAATAATTTTACGTAGAGCTTGCGAAAACAAACTTAAGGCTGTATCTCCGCAACGCTTTATCGTATTCAGACCAAACTTGGTACAAGTCATCACAAGCATGACCTGAGGCAACATGCAGCGTTTCGGCGCAGCGCCACCTACTGGTCCGGAGATATGAAAAATGGTTATTTTTGCTCATAACTCCTGAACGGTTTGTTCAAAAATCATAAAAGTGGCCTCGTTAGATTCAGGGCGTCATACCGAGTCGACTGATATCCAATTTTCCCAGATCGGCCATTTTGTCTGTCGGCCATTTTGAATTATGTGCTAAAATGCTGTATTTTCTGAACGCATGAACGAATTGTTACGAAACTCGGTATGGGTCATCAGTACGATGCCCTGAAAGAGCCTGAGAAGTTTCGAAACAGCGCCACCTAGTGGTGAACTTTTTTTTTCAAATGCTTATAACTTTGGGTGTGGTCGACTTATTTTCACGAGAGTCATCTTTTTGAGCTCCTGAATCGTTGCCGAGTCCAACGATACCAAACATGCTGGGTTTCGTCTTACGGTTTGTGTAGCGTTGCGATTTAGCGCGAAAAAAACATTTGGCTATATCTTCGAAACCGCTTGTCCGATCGAGACGAAACCACCGCCAGAAGTTTGGAAACATAGGTCGATAGGCTATACGCTAATGCCCAAATGCGAAAATATTGATAGTAAGGGGTAGTAAAATTCAAACAAAGTCACGTGTCAGTCATTTTTTACGTGTTTTTTCATATAAGTGTCTATAACTCTGAAGTGAATTGAGATATTTTCACCAAAATTGACACACATACGTATGGGCTCACTCTGAGGACACATAAAAAAAATTGTGGGACTGAGCCTCTTGGTGGCGCTATAATAGAACAAAACATGAAATTCCCATTGACTTCAATAGAGTTTTGTGAAATAAAATGCTATACTAAACAAATGCATTGATGTAATATTAAGAAACTCAGAATGTGCCAACAACACCATCCCCTGAAGGTACTAAAAATATTTCGAAACAGCGCCACCTTGTGGTCAAAAGTTATAATAAAATTTCCAAAAAGGCTAATAACTTTTGAATAAATCTGCCTGTTGAAATGCCACTGGTCTTAATAGATTCCTTGGGTCAAGCTGAGAACATAGATACCAGGTTTTCCTTATTTGGCCGAACTTCCTGTCCGCCATCTTGATTTTCAGTCAAAACCTACTTTTTCGAACTCCTCCTAGACCGTTTTTCCGATTTTCACCAAAATCGAATCGTATCATCTTCAGACCGTCCCGACCAAAAGTTATGGATTTCGTGTCGATAGACAAAACCGTTTTCGTATACCGCAGCAGCAAAGTTGAGGCATGCTGCCAAAATGACTATTAAGGCTTTATATCTGCAATGTCTCGACATATTGACAACTAACTTTGTATGTGTCATTGTCACTTCACTCTGACCACATCACATCGAGTTCATAACTGCGCCACCTATTGGTCGAAAGTGATAAACCATTAAATCATCTCATAAGTTACTGTATGCATGATTTTTCGACCATTTGCCGAAATTCCTCTTAAAATGTCTTTAAATTGCTCATTTTTTCAGTTGGTCTGACACTTTCAGCCATGTTGGCATGTCTTATCGTCTTCTACTGCTTGGCCCCGTTTAATGGCTGCTTGCAGCTATATTTATTATTATTATTCTTCTTCTTCCGACTGGGGGTCTATGGCAGCCCATAGAACCGTGTCCGGGAAAGTTGTTTTGGTTTGACATTCTGATAGAGGACAGTCCCAACATTAAGTACACCAATTTTGGTGTCTCTAACTCATTCCCTCTAGCGCCACCAACTGTCCAAAGTTTCACTCACATTTATGCTAATAACTTTTGATCCGCAAGGCCTATCAACAAAATTCTTTTTTCCTCTGATTCCTGAGCTCATGACGATTCGATTGCACCCTATGACGTCATTTTCCGTCATGCAAATTTTTCCGCCATTTTGAATTATCAGAAAAACCTACTTTTTCGAACTCCTCCTAGGGCGATGCTCCGATTTTCACCAAAATTGCACCAGATCATCTTCAGACAGTGGGGACAAAAAGTTATGGAATTCAAGTTGATTCGCTTAAAAGTTTTTGAATGACGTGCAAAAAAATTTTACGTAGAGCTTGCGAAAACAAACTTAAGGCTGTATCTCCGCAACGCTTTATCGTATTCAGACCAAACTTGGTACAAGTCATCACAAGCATGACCTAAGGCAACATGCAGCGTTTCGGCGCAGCGCCACCTACTGGTCCGGAGATATGAAAAATGGTTATTTTTGCTCATAACTCCTGAACGGTTTGTCCAAAAATCATAAAAGTGGCCTCGTTAGATTCAGGGCGTCATACCGAGTCGACTGATATCCAATTTTCCCAGATCGGCCATTTTGTCTGTCGGCCATTTTGAATTATGTGCTAAAATGCTGTATTTTCTGAACGCATGAACGGATTGTTACGAAACTCGGTATGGGTCATCAGTACGATGCCCTGAAGGAGCTTGAGAAGTTTCGAAACAGCACCACCTAGTGGTCAAAAGTTATAAAGAAATTTCAAAAAAGGCTAATAACTTTTGAATAAATCTGCCTGTTGAAATGCCACTGGTCTTAATATATTCCTTGGGTCAAGCTGAGAACATAGATACCAGGTTTTCCTTATTTGACCGAACTTCCTGTCCGCCATCTTGATTTTCAGTCAAAACCTACTTTTTCGAACTCCTCCTAGACCGTTTGTCCGATTTTCACCAAAATCGAATCGTATCATCTCCAGACCGTGCCGACTAAAAGTTATGGATTTCGTGTCGATTGACGAAACCGTTTTTGTATAGCGCAGCAGCAAAGTTGAGGCATGCTGCCAAAATGACTATTAAGTCTTTAACAATGCAATGCCTTGACATTTTGACACCAAACTTTGTATGTGTCATTGTCACCTCACTCTGACCACATCACATCAATTTGGTAACTGCGCTACCTATTTGTCGAAAGTTATAAACCATTAAATTATCTTAAAAGTTACTGTATGATTTTTTTAGCCATTTATCCAAAGTTCTCTTAAAATGTCTTTAATTGCTTCTTGCTGCAGTTGGTCGTTTTACGGCTCTGTAATCACGTGGTGTTGCACAAATCCCCATAAAATGCATATCAGTCGATAGATCTCCTCAGGCTGAACAACTTTGCCTCTAGAACCATTGCTGTCAATCAAATTGTTCATTAAATATTCACAAATATGTTAAAAACCTACTTTTGCAAACTAGTCCCTGGTTTTTTGCCCGATCGGAACCAAACCAGTCTAGGACAATTCTCTAGACTCTCTAGATCAATAATTATCGAAAAAAAGTTGAAATTTGCCCTTTGGTTTACTATAACAGGGTCGTTTAGAAAATGGGCCTGTCAAAATACACTCAAAAGCCTATAAATCATAAATAAAAACTCAGAACTTCACAATAATTGATGAGCATATGTGTTATAACATGGTGAAGAAGCATGCAAAGTTTCATGGAGATCGGACCATAGATGGCGCTGTAACTGTTAAAAAGCTTAAAAACCATGTATTTCCTATGGTAAATTGCCTGTATTGGCTGTAAATGGTCTTTTCCATGTATGATCGTATAATTTTTCATATCACAATACTCAAAATCATTGCAGTACAATTCTCTGGACTCTCTAGATCAATGATTATCAGAAACTGAGGCTATAACTTATTCATTTGGATGGCTATAATAGGGTCACTTCAATATATAGCCTTATGTGTCCCCGAAAGCCTATATCTCTTCAATGAATGCTCAGATCTTCTTAAAAACATGTCAGAACATGTGACTCTAAATGAGATAATAATAATTAATGCCTCTATAACAGTTAAACAGGTGAAAATTCTAAAAACATAATTGAATATTAAGTCAATAAGTGGTATTCTACTGCCCCCTGCTGTTTAAAATAGTAATTTTTTCATGCAATATAACTAATATTATTCTATGATTCTTATTTAGACTTTATAATATAACTATTTTAACATTTACACTCACATTTTGTAAGACTATTGACTATTGCACTAATGAATATTGTGTCACATTTTAAAAATGAGAATCCTAAAGTGAAAGTAACGTTTGTCCGCCATTTAGGCCACGCCCCCTCAGTACAAATTCATTCATAACTCGAGAACGGAAAGTCGCTGCACACTCAAATTTTGATGGTAAGGTCCTTGGTAAGATCTTTATCTAAATCTATCGTCGCTAAATCTACCCCCCCCGGATCGCTATTCCGTGAGACCCCGGTCTTGGAACAGCTGTATCTCCCTGAATAGACCAGCTAGATCCTTGTGGGAGAGCTTGTTGGAAAGAGCCCGTCCTCATCTAGCTTCGATTCAAGTATGGTGCGATTTGGGCCGGGCATTCCCGAGATATAAGCCCACAAAGATATGCATTTCAACAGACATTACTCCCGGTAAATAAGAGTAAAAACTCAATCACCCAGCAACACAGAAATGGTCTTGTTCAACAGGACTCCTCAAACACTATCTAAGTTCTGAGTTTCACATTTTTTCATTTTCTCATTCCCGAGATAAGTGAAAAAACAATTCATTCTATTAATTCATTTCAACTGAATATGATGTAATACCAATGTTGTCCAATAGATGGAGCAACAGCATTAGTCATTTTTAATCATTTTTGTCAGCTTTCAGTATTGGCTAACAAACAAATGCTTAAAGCTATTTTTTATTATTATAATGGATGTATAATAATTACATCACAAAAAAATATGTGAAATGCTTATATGCATTAAAAGGTATTTTGACACTAACATTCCGTGTGTGTGTGTGTGTGTGTGTGTCTGTGTGTGTGTGTGTGTGTGTGTGTGTGTGTGTGTTTTGTGTGTGTGTGTGTGTGTGTGTGTGTGTGTGTGTGTGTGTGTGTGTAAGCATGCACACAATTGTGTGTATCAAGTATTATTGTTTAAGCTTCTTCTTTCTCTGTGCTTTAGCGTATTCTTTTCCAGGCACATTTCAACAGAATATTTCAGAAATGGCATAATGGTGTTTTACAGTCCTCAAGGAAAGATCAGATTTTCTTAAAAATAAACAAATGACATGACTCTAAACAAGCATGCAAAATTTCATGGCCATTAGGCAATAGGTGCTTAAATGAGATAATAATAATTAATGCCTCTATAACAGTTAAACAGGTGAAAATTCTAAGAACAGAATTAAATATTAAGCCAATAAGTGGTATTCTACTGCCCCCTGCTGTTTAAAATAGTCATTTTGTCATGCAATATAACTAATATTATTCTATGATTCTTATTTAGACTTTATAATATAACTATTTGAACATTTACACTCACATTTTGTGAGACTATTGACTATTACACACTAATGAATATTGTGTCACAATTAAAAATGAGAATCCTAAAGTGAAAGTAACGTTTGTCCGCCATTTAAGCCACGCCCCCTCAGTACAAATTCATTCATAACTCGAGAACGGAAAGTCGCTGCGCGCTCAAATTTTGATGGTAAGGTCCTTGGTAAGATCTTTATCTAAATCTATCGTCGCGGGGCTCGGGAGCACCCCCCCCCCTAGCCCCCTCCCCCCCGCAAATCGCTAATCCGTGAGACCCCGGTCTTGGAACGGCTGTAACTCCCTGAATATACCAGCTAGATCCTTGTGGGAGAGCTTGTTGGAAAGAGCATGTCCTCATCTAGCTTCGATTCAAGTATGGTGCGATTTGGCCTGGGCATTCCCGAGATATAAGCCCACAAAGATATGCATTTCAACAGACATTACTCCCAGTAAATAAGAGTAAAAACTCAATCACCCAGCAACACAGGAATGGTATTCTTCAACAGGACTCCTCAAACACGATCTAAGTTCTGAGTTTCACATTTTTCCATTTTCTCGTTCCCGAGATAGAAGTGAAAAACCAATTCATTCTATTAATTCATTTCAACTGAATAGTATGTAATACCACTGTTGTCCAATAGATGGAGCAGCAGCATTAGACATTTTTAATCATTTTTATCAGCTTTCAGTATTGGCTAACAAACAAATGCTTAAAGCTATTTTTTATTATTATAATGGATGTATAATAATTACATCACAAAAAAATATGTGAAATGCTTATATACCATTAAGAGATTTTCATGCTAACATATTCTGTGTGTGTGTGTGTGTGTGTGCGTGTGTGTGTGTGTAAGCATGCACACAATTGTTTGTATCAAGTATTATTGTTTAAGCTTCTCCTTTCTCGGTGTTTTAGCATATTCTTTTCCAGGCACATTTCAACAGAACATTTCAGAAATGGCATAAGGGTGTTTTACAGTCCTCAAGGAAAGATCAGATTTTCTTAAAAATAAGCAAATGACATGACTCTAAACAAGCATGCAAAATTTCATGGCCATTAGGCAATAGGTGCTTCTGTAGAAATTAAAAAGGAAGTTAAAAATCATTTATTTCAAATATATATCCAACAATGTCAGATACAACTGTGATAAGCATTTCAGAATGGTCAGCATTTCAGTATGTGCTGAACTGAGTCACACAGATGTAGTCCACAATGGTGATGGTGGTGTGATGATCTGAATGCTGAACTGAGCAACACAGATGTAGTCCACAATGGTGATGGTGGTGTGATGATCTGAATGCTGAACTGAGCCACACAGATGTAGTCCACAATGGTGATGGTGATAATCTGAATGCTGAACTGAGCCACACAGAAGTAGTCCACAATGGTGATGGTGCTGTGATGATCTGAATGCTGAACTGAGCCACACAGATGTAGTCCACAATGGTGATGGTGCTGTGATGATCTGGACATTGTTTTTCTGCAGTCAAACTGATTCCTTGATTTGCATTGAATAGAATCTTCAGCTGGTTCTGGAGTTGAATATTGTCCTATAATGAAGATGATCTTGTCATCAGAGCAGCGTAAGACATTTGATGTACCTAAAGACAATGAGGATTTGATTACGATTTTTTATTTTAGTTACACTTTACAAGTGAATTATGTACTTCTAAAACATTGTGTTTAAAGCAACTATTTATTTAACAGAATATCCTTATAACAGAAACAAATATTACAGAGTATTCTAGGCATAGTATGTCAATGTAATAACAGTTATAACTAATTTAAAAGATAAAAATAGTCTTACCTGTTTATCAATACTTGAAGTGTTGGAATATGATGAAAATGAAGCAGCAAAGATAGTCTAATATATCTCAAAGTTCATTGTCTTTCCTTTCTTTTTTCTCTTTCTGCTGCAAAGAGTTTGTTTAATTTCTTACATCACCTTTTGTTGTAAGTACTTCATTATAAACCTGACAACTGTATGATGCAAGTCTCCATACAAATTTATTATAAAAGGACATTACGCAGACATTTTAAACAATAAAACACATCAAAGAAATAAATAAAAAGAATGACTAAATAAATGAATAAATGAAAATTAATAAATAATTATTGTGTGTTAAAAAGGTTTAAAACCATACATTTCCTATGGTAAATTGCCTCTATTGGCTGTAAATGGTGTTTTCCATCTATGATTATATAATCTCTATATCATAATTCTCAAAATCAGTGCAGTACAATTCTCTGGACTCTCTAGATCAATGATTATCAGAAAAGGTCTAACTTCTTCATTTGGATGGCTATAATAGGGTCACTTCAATATGTAGCCTTATGTGTCCCCGAAAGCCTATATCTCTTTAATGAATCTCTAACTCTAATGTATCTCTAACTCATTCCCTCTAGCGCCACCACCTGTCCAAAAGTTCACTCATATTTATGCTAATAACTTTTGAACCATAAGGCCTATCAACAAAATTCTTTTTTCCTCTGATTCCTGAGCTCACGACGATTCGATTGCACCCTATGACGTCATTTTCCGTCATGCAAATTTTTCCGCCATTTTGAATTTTCAGAAAAACCTACTTTTTCGAACTCCTCCTAGGCCGATGCTCCAATTTTCACCAAAATTGCACCAGATCATCTTCAGGCAGTGGGGACAAAAAGTTATGGAATTCAAGTTGATTCGTCAAATCGTTTTTGATAAACATGCAAACTAATTTTACGTAGCGCTTGCGAAAACAAATGTACCACATCAGTCAAAACCTACTTTTTTGAACTCCTCCTAGACCGTTTGTCCGATTTTCACCAAAATCGAATCGTATCATCTCCAGACCGTGCCGACTAAAAGTTATGGATTTCGTGTCGATTGACGAAACCGTTTTCGTATAGCGCAGCAGCAAAGTTGAGGCATGCTGCCAAAATGACTATTAAGTCTTTATCTCTGCAATGCCTTGACATTTTGACACCAAACTTTGTATGTGTCATTGTCACCTCACTCTGACCACATCACATCAATTTGGTAACTGCGCCACCTATTTGTCAAAAGTGATAAACCATTAAATCATCTTAAAAGTTACTGTATATATGATTTTTTTAGCCATTTATCCAAGTTCTCTTAAAATGTCTTTAATTGCTCCTTGCTGCAGTTGGTCTGCCACTCCCACCCATGATGGCATCTGTTGCCGCTTCTTGCGCTTGGCCCCGGTAATGGCTGCTTGCAGCTATATTTAGGGGCCAAGCACCGAAGGTGCGGAGGCACCTATTGTATCTGTTCCGGTTCTTATTATTATTATTATTAGGGGCCAAGCACCGAAGGTGCGGAGGCACCTATTGTATCTGTTCCGGTTCTTATTATTATTATTATTATTATTATTATTCTTCTTCTTCCGACTGGGGGTCTATGGCAGCCCATAGAACCGTGTCCGGGAAAGTTGTTTTGGTTTGACATTCTGATAGAGGACAGTCCCAACATTAAGTACACCAATTTTGGTGTCTCTAACTCATTCCCTCTAGCGCCACCACCTGTCCAAAGTATCACTCACATTTATGCTAATAACTTTTGAACCGTAAGGCCTATCAACAAAATTCTTTTTTCCTCTGATTCCTGAGCTCATGACGATTCGATTGCACCCTATGACGTCATTTTCCGTCATGCAAATTTTTCCGCCATTTTGAATTTTCAGAAAAACCTACTTTTTCGAACTCCTCCTAGGCCGATACTCCGATTTTTCACCAAAATTGCACCAGATCATCTTCAGACAGTGGGGACAAAAAGTTATGGAATTCAAGTTGATTCGCTTAAAAGTTTTTGAATGACGTGCAAAATAATTTTACGTAGAGCTTGCGAAAACAAACTTAAGGCTGTATCTCCGCAACGCTTTATCGTATTCAGACCAAACTTGGTACATGTCATCACAAGCATGACCTGAGGCAACATGCAGCGTTTCGGCGCAGCGCCACCTACTGGTCCGGAGATATGAAAAATGGTTATTTTTGCTCATAACTCCTGAACGGTTTGTCCAAAAATCATAAAAGTGGCCTCGTTAGATTCAGGGCGTCATACCGAGTCGACTGATATCCAATTTTCCCAGATCGGCCATTTTGTCTGTCGGCCATTTTGAATTATGTGCTAAAATGCTGTATTTTCTGAACGCATGAACGGATTGTTACGAAACTCGGTATGGGTCATCAGTACGATGCCCTGAAGGAGCTTGAGAAGTTTCGAAACAGCACCACCTAGTGGTCAAAAGTTATAAAGAAATTTACAAAAAGGCTAATAACTTTTGAATAAATCTGCCTGTTGAAATGCCACTGGTCTTAATAGATTCCTTGGGTCAAGCTGAGAACATAGATACCAGGTTTTCCTTATTTGGCCGAACTTCCTGTCCGCCATCTTGATTTTCAGTCAAAACCTACTTTTTCGAACTCCTCCTAGACCGTTTGTCCGATTTCTACCAAAATCGAATCGTATCATCTCCAGACCGTGCCGACTAAAAGTTATGGATTTCGTGTCGATTGACGAAACCGTTTTCGTATAGCGCAGCAGCAAAGTTGAGGCATGCTGCCAAAATGACTATTAAGTCTTTATCTCTGCAATGCCTTGACATTTTGACACCAAACTTTGTATGTGTCATTGTCACCTCACTCTGACCACATCACATCAATTTGGTAACTGCTCCACCTATTTGTCAAAAGTGATAAACCATTAAATCATCTTAAAAGTTACTGTATATGTGATTTTTTTAGCCATTTATCCAAGTTCTCTTAAAATGTCTTTAATTGCTCCTTGCTGCAGTTGGTCTGCCACTCCCACCCATGATGGCATCTGTTGCCGCTTCTTGCGCTTGGCCCCGGTAATGGCTGCTTGCAGCTATATTTATTATTATTATTCTTCTTCTTCCGACTGGGGGTCTATGGCAGCCCATAGAACCGTGTCCGGGAAAGTTGTTTTGGTTTGACATTCTGATAGAGGACAGTCCCAACATTAAGTACACCAATTTTGGTGTCTCTAACTCATTCCCTCTAGCGCCACCACCTGTCCAAAGTATCACTCACATTTATGCTAATAACTTTTGAACCGTAAGGCCTATCAACAAAATTCTTTTTTCCTCTGATTCCTGAGCTCATGACGATTCGATTGCACCCTATGACGTCATTTTCCGTCATGCAAATTTTTCCGCCATTTTGAATTTTCCGAAAAACCTACTTTTTCGAACTCCTCCTAGGCCGATACTCCGATTTTCACCAAAATTGCACCAAATCATCTTCATGCAGTGGGGACAAAAAGTTATGGAATTCAAGTTGATTCGTCAAATCGTTTTTGATAAACGTGCAAACTAATTTTACGTAGCGCTTGCGAAAACAAACTTAAGGCTGTATCTCCGCAACGCTTTATCGTATTCAGACCAAACTTGGTACATGTCATCACAAGCATGACCTGAGGCAACATGCAGCGTTTCGGCGCAGCGCCACCTACTGGTCCGGAGATATGAAAAATGGTTATTTTTGCTCATAACTCCTGAACGTTTTGTCCAAAAATCATAAAAGTGGTCTCGTTAGATTCAGGGCATCGTGCTGAGTCGACTGATATCCAATGTTCCCAGATCGGCCATTTTGAATATCGGCCATTTTGAATTATGTGCTAAAATTCTGTATTTTTTGAATGCATGAACGAATTGTTACGAAACTCGGTATGGGTCATCAGTACGATGCCCTGAAGGAGCCTGAGAAGTTTCGAAACAGCGCCACCTAGTGGTCAAAAGTTATAACAAAATTTCCAAAAAAGCGAATAACTTTTGAATAAATCTGCCTGTTGAAACGCCACTGGTCTTAATAGATTCCTTGGGTCATGCTGAGAACATAGATACCAATTTTGCCGTATTTGACCGAACTTCCTGTCCGCCATCTTGATTTTCAGTCAAAACCTACTTTTTCGAACTCCTCCTAGACCGTTTGTCCGATTTTCACCAAAATCGAATCGTATCATCTCTAGACCGTGCCGACTAAAAGTTATGGATTTCGTGTCGATAGACAAAACCGTTTTTGTGTAGCGCAGCAGTAAATTTGAGGTAAGATGCCAAAAGGACTATTCAGTCTTCATCTCTGCAATGCCTTGACATTTTGACACCAAACTTTGTATGTGTCATTGTCACCTCACTCTGACCACATCACATCGATTACGTAAGTGCGCCACCTATTTGTCGAAAGTGATAAACCATTAAATTATCTTAAAAGTTACTGTATATATGATTTTTTAGCCATTTATCCAAAGTTATCTTAAAATGTCTTTAATTGCTCATTGCTGCAGTTGGTCTGCCACTCCCACCCATGATGGCATCTTTTGCCGCTTCTTGCGCTTGGCCCCGGTAATGGCTGCTTGCAGCTATATTACCAATTGTTTCTGTTCCGGTTCTTTTTTATTCTTCTTCCGACTGGGCGTCTATGGCAGCCCATAGAACCGTTTGCGGGAAAGTTGTTTTGATTTGACATTCTGATAGAAGACAGTCCCAACATTAAATGCACCAATTTTGGTGTCTCTAACTCATTCCCTCTAGCGCCACCACCTGTCCAAAGTTTCACTTTTATTATGCTAATAACTTTTGAACCGTAAGGCCTATCAACAAAATTCTTTTTTCCTCTGATTCCTGAGCTCATGACGATTCGATTGCACCATATGAGGTCATTATCCGTCATGCAAATTTTTCCGCCATTTTGAATTTTCAGAAAAACCTACTTTTTCGAACTCCTCCTAGGCCGATGCTCCGATTTTCACCAAAATTGCACCAGATCATCTTTAGGCAGTGTGGACAAAAAGTTATGGAATTCAAGTATATTCGCTTAACAGTTTTTGAATACCGTGCAAAATAATTTTACGTAGCGCTTGCGAAAACAAACTTAAGGCTGTATCTTCGCAACGCTTAATCGTATTCAGACCAAACTTGGTACATATCATCTCAAGCATGACCTGAGGCTACATGCTGCGTTTCGGCGCAGCGCCACCTACTGGTCCGGAGATATGAAACATGGCTATTTTTGCTTATAACTTCTGAACAATTTGTCCAAAAATCATAAAAGTGGTCTCGTTAGATTCAGGGCGTCATACCGGGTCGTCTGATATAAAATTTACCAGATCAGCCATTTTGTCTGTCGGCCATTTTGAATTATGTGCTAAAATGCTGTATTTTCTGAACGCATGAACGAATTGTTACGAAACTCAGTATGGGTCATCAGTACGATGCCCTGAAGGAGCGTGAGAAGTTTCGAAACAGCGCCACCTAGTGGTCAAAAGTTATAACAAAATTTGCAAAAAGGCTAATAACTTTTGAATACATCTCCCTGTTGAAATGCCAGTGGTCTTAATAGATTCATTGGGTCAAGGTGAGAACATAGATACCAGGTTTTCCTAATTTGGCCGAACTTCCTGTCCGCCATCTTGATTTTCAGTCAAAACCTACTTTTTCGAACTCCTCCTAGACCGTTTGTCCGATTTTCACCAAAATCGAATCGTATCATCTCGAGACTGTGCCGAATAAAAGTTATGGATTTCGTGTCGATAGACAAAACCGTTTTCGTGTAGCGCAGCAGCAAAGTTGGGGTAGGATGCCAAAAGGACTATTTAGTCTTTATCTCTGCAATGCCTTGACATTTTGACACCAAACTTTGTATGTGTCATTTTCACCTCACTCTGACCACATCACATCAATTTTGTAAGTGCTCCACCTATTTGTCGAAAGTGATAAACCATTAAATTATCTTAAAAGTTACTGTATATATGATTTAATGCCATTTATCCAAAGTTCTCTTAAAATGTCTTTAATTGCTCATTGCTGCAGTTGGTCTGCCACTCCCACCCATGATGGCATCTGTTGCCGCTTCTTGCGCTTGGCCCCGGTAATGGCTGCTTGCAGCTATATTATCAATTGTTTCTGTTCCGGTTCTTTTTTATTCTTCTTCCGACTGGGCGTCTATGACAGCCCATAGAACCTATTGCGGGAAAGTTGTTTTGGTTTGACATTCTGATAAAGGACAGTCCCAACATTAAATACACCAATTTTGGAGTTTCTAAGTCATTCCCTCTAGCGCCACCACCTGTCCAAAATTTCACTTTTATTTTGCTAATAACTTTTGAACCGTAAGGCCTATCATCAAAATTCTTTTTTCCCCTTGTTCCTGAGCTCATGCCGACTCGATTGCACCCTATGACGTCATTTTCCGTCATGCAAATTTGGCCGCCATCTTGAATTTTCCAAAAAAGCTACTTTTTCTAACTCCTCCTAGGCCGATGCTCCGATTTTCTCCAAAATTGCACCAGATCATCTTCTGGCAGTGGGGACAAAAAGTTATGGAATTCAAGGTGATTCGCTTAACAGTTTTTGAATAACGTGCAAAATAATTTTACGTAGCGCTTGCAAAATCAAACTTAAGGCTGTATCTCCGCAACGCTTAATCGTATTCAGACCAAACTTGGTACCTGTCATCACAAGCATGACCTGAGGCTACATGCTGCGTTTCGGCGCAGCGCCACCTACTGGTCCGGAGATATGAAAAATGGCTATATTTGCTCATAACTCCTGACCAGTTCATCCAAAAATCATAAAAGTGGCATTGTTAGATTCAGGGCGTCATACCGAGTCGACTGATATCCAATTTTCCCAGATCGGCCATTTTGTCTGTCGGCCATTTTGAATGATGTGCTAAAATGCTGTATTTTCTGAACGCATGAACGAATTGTTACGAAACTCGGTATGGGTCATCAGTACGATGCCCTGAAGAAGCTTGAGAAGTTTCGAAACAGCACCACCTAGTGGTCAAAAGTTATAAAGAAATTTCCAAAAAGGCTAATAACTTTTGAATAAATCTGCCTGTTGAAATGCCACTGGTCTTAATAGATTCCTTGGGTCAAGCTGAGAACATAGATACCAGGTTTTCCTTATTTGGCCGAACTTCCTGTCCGCCATCTTGATTTTCAGTCAAAACCTACTTTTTTGAACTCCTCCTAGACCGTTTGTCCGATTTTCACCAAAATCGAATCGTATCATCTCCAGACCGTGCCGACTAAAAGTTATGGATTTCGTGTCGATTGACGAAACCGTTTTCGTATAGCGCAGCAGCAAAGTTGAGGCATGCTGCAAAAATGACTATTAAGTCTTTATCTCTGCAATGCCTTGACATTTTGACACCAAACTTTGTATGTGTCATTGTCACCTCACTCTGACCACATCACATCAATTTGGTAACTGCGCCACCTATTTGTCAAAAATGATAAACCATTAAATCATCTTAAAAGTTACTGTATATGTGAATTTTTAGCCATTTATCCAAGTTCTCTTAAAATGTCTTTAATTGCTCCGTGCTGCAGTTGGTCTGCCACTCCCACCCATGATGGCATCTGTTGCCGCTTCTTGCGCTTGGCCCCGGTAATGGCTGCTTGCAGCTATATTTATACCTTTTGTTGTTTAATGTTTTGTGTGCCTATGTATTTTTACAACTTGTTCTCAAAGTAAAATCTTTTTTTTCAGAAGTCTATTTTCTGTTTCTCTTTCTTACAGATTAATGCCGATATTTTTTCGCATCACGACCTTGGAGCAAAGGTGGTGTCCTCCGTGAAAAAACTAAGGATACTATTAAAGTTATGGATCAGGTATTGGTTGCATGTGAACAAAATTGCTTGTTGCAATCAATTTAGTAGTGTTTTGGTCTAATAAAAACAAAACATCTTGAACATTTTGTAGATTCTGGACAAGACATCAGAAGAGAGTGCCTGCTGAAGTGCCTGATCATGTACCTTGGTGAAGATGCAAGCTGTCTGATCAAAGAATACCAGGTAATGTAGACAATGCAAACTACTGAAATTTTCTCCAACCATGTTTGCCTTAAAGTTAGATTTCACTAACAAGTCAATATTTCCCCATGTTTTACTCGGCCTCAAGGCATCATAACTGAATATGGTTACAAGTGCATCTCAATAAATTAGAATGTTGTGGAAAAGTTACTTCATTTTAGTAATTCAACTCAGATTGTGAAACTTGTGTATTAAATAAATTCAATGCACAGAGACTGATGTAGTTTTAGTCTTTGGTTATTTTAAGTGTAATGATTTAGGCTCACATTTAACAAAAACCCACCAATTCACTATCTCAACAAATTAGAATACTTCATAAGACCAATTAAAAAAAAAAAGATTTAGTTTGGGTGGTAAGACGCATGCGTATTAATGCGTACTCTAGCACACACATGCAAGGTCTCTCGCTCTCTATCTCTCTGTCGTGCGCGCATGTAAAACGCATGCATATTAATGCGTACAGTAGCACACACATGCAAGGTCTCTCGCTCTCTCCCTCTGTCGTGCGCGCGTGTAAAACACATGCGTATTAATGCGTACTCTAGCACACATGCAAGGTCTCTCGCTCTCTCCCTCTGTCGTGCGCGCGTGTAAAACACATGCGTATTAATGCGTACTCTAGCACACACATGCAAGGTCTCTTGCTCTCTCCCTCTCTGTCGTGCGCGCATGTAAAACGCATGCATATTAATGCGTACTCTAGCACACACATGCAAGGTCTCTCGCTCTCTCCCTCTCTGTCGTGCGCGCGTGTAAAATGCATACATATTAATGCGCACTCTAGCACACACATGCAAGGTCTGTCGCTCTCTCCCTCTCTGTCGTGCGCGCGTGTAAAACGCATGCATATTAATGCGCACTCTAGCACACACACGCAAGGTCTCTCGCTCTCTACCTCTCTGTCGTGCGCGCGTGTAAAACGCATGCGTATTAAAGGGATAGTTCACCCCAAAATGAAAATTCTGTCAGTAATTACTCTCCCTCATGTTGTTCCAGCCTCATAAGACTTTTGTTCATCTTCGGAACACAAATTAAGGTATTTTTGATTAAATCTGAGAGCTGGATCACTCCTCCATAGGCTTCTGGGAATGAAACCTGACAGCCCCGAAAAGTCATTAAAGACATCGTTAAAATAGTCCAAGTGACTATAGTGACTCAATCTTAAGTTTATCAAGCGATGAGAATACTTTTTGAGCGCAAAAAAACAAACAAAAATAACGACTTTATTCAAGTATTCATTTCCTTCTCTGTTTGGCCTGGAGATTTCACGTAGTGTTATTGCGCAACGCTTCTGGTTGAACGTCACACGCATCACACACATGACCAGCGTCGGCCAATAGTGAGGCTACGTGTGACGTATAACACAGAAGCTCTGCGCAATTACACTAAGTGAAAGCTAAAGGCCAAACAGAGAAGGAAATGAATTCTTAAAGAAAATCTTTATTTTTGTTTGTTTTTTGTGCTCAAAAAGTGTTCTCGTCGCTTGATAAACTTAAGATCGAGTCACTATAGTCACTTGGACTATTTTAAGAATGTCTTTAATGACTTTTCGGGGCTGTCAGGTTTCATTCCCAGAAGCCTATGGAGGAGTGATCCAGCTTTCCGGTTTTATCCAAAAATATCTTAATTTGTAGGCGAAAGTCTTACGAGGCTGGAACAACATGAGGGAGAGTAATTACTGACAAAATTTTCATTTTGGGGTGAACGAACCCTTTAATGCGTACTCTAGCTCACACACGCAAGGTCTCTCGCTCTCTCCCTGTCTGTCGTGCGCGCCACGGTTTTGAACATAACATACATATTCACGTAGCCTTTCGAAAACGAAACCTATAATATATAAAACTATATATATATATATATATTAATGAAATACGGGACAAAACATGATTTTTTCATAAGTCGGGACACTAAAATTAGAGTTGAAATACGGGACTGTCCCGGGAAAAACGGGACGTCTAGTCAGGCTGACCAGAGGGAGGAGGCGGAGAGAGAATTTGAAAAGACCACTATGGCATTCTTTGTGATCCGCGAAAGTGATGCTCTTAGTCGTGCACTGGACATTTCCATTGTCATTGAAGGTGTGGAAGTACTAAAGGAGTTCCCTCTGTTGCATGTGCCTGTGCCATGATGTTTGGACTCATTTATGCACTGAACTGTACCTTCTGAGGCCTTTCAGAAAATAATCATGGACAAGCAAATGAGCCGAAGGGTGCAGAACCTCTCTTCAAAGCTGCAGGAGTAAATTTGTTTCCTTTGACCCAGCTACAATGTTCTGCTGATAATACATTTATTTGAAGATGTTGGACTGTATAAAGCCTTTTACACAAATTTAACTGTACTGGTTACTAAACCGGATTTGTTTTATCTAGGGTTAGTTAAATAGTTTACCCAAAAATGAATTTTTTTTTATCTTCAAACCCATAACTGATACTTATGGTGAATTTACATTGATTGTATCCAATGTGTTTATCACTTCATTTGTTCTGATGCTACATACAACATCCATTTGTATATGGATACTAAAACAATACTATACACATTGTAGAAATGTTTTATGACATAAATTGTCAAGTTTATGATGTTTGCATTGTTAGACAGTGTGCATTTAAACGAGAATACTGTACACATTGTAAAAACATTTGTATTGTGACCAAATAAATTGTCAAAAGTTTGATGCTTGAAGTCATTTTTCTTAGATGATAAAATTACACATTCCGAAAGTAAATACATTTCTTTATATTACATTAATATTTTAAATTGTATTTGTTTGGATATTTGGTTAGATGTAAAGTAAAATAATTAAGTTAATACAAAGACAAAACATTGAGACAAAGTATAATTTGAGACTTCATTAAACTTAACTTTATTTGATTCAAAGATACTTTTTGCTTTGGCTGAGTAATGGATATTTAATTCTCTTCAAAGTAAAAATTTTAAGTTGATAAAAAGTAAATCAATTAGATGTAACAAGTTGATGCAATTCTTTTACTTTGATCTAATGAGACACTTTTTTTCAGTGTATGTTTTTAATGCCGCTATGTTCATTGGCTGACGTAAGAATTGTATTTAAAAAATATAAAGAAAGCATAGTTTACATGAAAATATTAATAGACATTACATACAAAAAACCTATATAGAATGGTATATATTCATATACAAAAAGTATATGATTTTACATGGACATGTTACTTGGCTGACATAACAAACTTATAAAAAACATAAAGAAAGCATAGTTTACGTTTAAATTAGATATACATTACGCACAAGAAAGATATATGTAATTGTAAATATTAATATATAAAATGTATATGTCTTTATATAAGACATGTTTTACATAGTAATTAAAAATGCAAAAATTATATGGAACATATACGAAAAACATACTTTGCCATGTACTTTCCTTATAAATAGCATATATATTGTTTGTTTGATTCATATTTAATTCATATAATTATGTTGTATGAGAAAAATGCAAAAGTGGCCACTTTCATGAGTAAATCATAGTATGAGACATATAACTCTCATAAGACATATAATGCATATAAAACATAAACATTTACTATTGTAGGCAATAGGAAATTCTTACAAGTTTTTTATGTTTCTTTTCCATATGGGCATAGTCTAAACACTACCAGATGCCAAAAGCAAACAATACACGGTGCAAATATTCAGTCATGATGTGATGTAATACTATCGAAAGATCATGACCCTAATGTTTTTCTCCATACAAAAAGACAGATATTCATATTTTATAAATTGTACACAATCTTCATTATTCTTCATTGAGCAGAATCATTCAGTCTGAATTCAAATAATTTTGGCACCCCTTTAGCCAATTAAGAAAATGTAGGCATTTTTATGATTCATGGAATTATAATGTAATTCAGAGGTGTCTCTTTGATGATGTTATTTGATGTGTCTGTCAATTATTCAACAACTGTTCAACTCATTCACTAGCAAAATGCCGCTCTGAGACGTGTCACATTTAATTCCGTGTGGCTTCGTTTTGAACTATTTTTGTTAGCTGATGAATAATGGACAAATGGAACTGACAATATTGTGTCAAAAATGTATGTCACTCAATAATGAACTACAGTGTGATGTTGGTTTGAGTTTATTGAAATTTGGAAAGACTAACATGCACAAATTACATCAATGTGGAGAAAAACGTACTCGGTTACTAACGTAACCTCGGTTCTCTCTAGAGAGGGAACGAGTACTGCGTAATATCTTACGCTATGGGGAAAACTCTTTTCATCGAGATATTGAAGCCAAAAAATTATCCTTAATTTTTAATCAATGTAAAACGCTTTGCAGCAGCAGGGAGACATAGGCGAGACAGCTCGCGCGCCTATTGGCTGTCGTGCGGCAAAAGCAGCAGCCTATCGAGAGAGGCTCTGCGTGACATCATGACGAATGGGGGGACTTCGCGCCCATATCGTCACGTCCCGCCAGAAAGGGCGTGGTCTCGCCCTATAAATAAACTCGATAAGCTGCCATACACTGATTTTTCATCGCCGAAGCGAACCAGAGCATATTCCAAGCACGGCAAGATACGCAGTACTCGTTCCCTCTCTAGAGAGAACCGAGGTTACGTTAGTAATCGAGTACGTTCTCTTACGAGAGTATCTCTCGTACTGCGTAATAGCTTACGCTATGGGGAACACAGTGTAACACGCCGTGCGGATAGGGATCCAACACCAAAGTCCCAGGGGCAAAGGCCCAGGGCTCATGTAGTGCATAATCACCCCACACTCACAGAGAGTAAAGGAGGAGAGGCTAGAAGCATTTCTCCTTATAGATAGACCCACAGGGGCTAACCATATGACCATTAAACCACGCAGCCAGGGTGAAAGCTTTCAGCCTAAACTGGGTGGCCCTACTTGTGCCAGTACTCATGGAGCTGCTGCATCGGTCTGAACGATGCGCATGCCAAACACTCAGCATCCGAGCCGCAAAGCGGGCAGATAGCACTGAAGTCTAGATAGCCAAAAGCTTAGCTTGTAAGGCAGGCACCTCCAGGTTATAGTATTTTATAAATGTAGACGGTGAGGCCCAGCCCGCGGCCGTACAGATATCTTGCAGGGTTACCCCGCTAGACCATGCCCACGACGAGGCCACGCCTCTCGTGGAGTGCGCTCTGACACCCAAGGGGCACTGCAAGCCCTTGGAAGTGTAAGCCAGCGCTATGGCATCGACTATCTATCTGGATAGGCTCTGTTTCGAAGCGGCAAGCCCCTTGGAACGCCCGCTATACGAATCAAAAAGCTGCTCGGTCTGTCTGAACCCAGACGAGCGGGACACATAAGCTCTTAATGCCCTGACTGGGCAAAGAAGATTCGCGTCCTCCTCCTCAATTGAGAACCGGAAGGGCAGACAGGGAAATCACCTGGGCCCTGAACGGTGTGTTGAGGGATTTCGGCACGTAGCCGTGCTTAGGTTTGAGTATGACCTTTGAGTCATTAGGCCCAAACTCCATGCATGACACGCTTACTGAAAGCGCTTGTAAGTCCCCTACGCGCTTCACTGAAGCGAGAGCCGTAAGAAACGCTGTCTTGAAAGACAAGTGTTTCATGTCTGACGACTGGATTGGCTCGAATGGGGCACCTTTCATGGCCTCCAAGACCGTGGAAAGGTCCCATGTTGGGACTGAAGGGGGCCTGGGAGGGTTTAGCCTCCGAGCTCCTCTAAGGAAACGCACGACTAAGTCGTTCTTTCCCAGTGACTGGCCAGACACCGGTTTTGCAAACATTGCTATGGCCGCCACGTATACTTTGAGCGTGGATGGGGTCCTACCATTATCCAGTAGCTCCTGAAGGAAGGAAAGCACTTCTGTAACCCCGCAGTCTACAGGTGAAAAGCCCTGCGCTTGACACCAAGCAGAGAACACAGACCATTTCGAGGAGTAGAGCCGTCTGGTAGACGGGGCTCTAGCCTGCGCGATCGTGTTTAACACTCCCTCTGGGAGGTCAGCGGGTACCCGTTGATGGCCCATGCGTGCAGGGACCACAAATCCGGGCGAGGATGCCAAATCGAGCCTTCCGCCTGAGAGAGGAGGTCTCTCCTCAACGGTAAAGGCCATGGGGCCGCGCTGGTCAGCTGCATCAGGAAAGGGAACCAAGACTGGTTTGTCCAGAGCGGAGCTATGAGTAGCACTGGGCATCCCTCCCTCCTGATTCGCTCCAACACCTGAGGTAGGAGTGAGACAGGGGGAAAAGCATATGGGGGGCGGCGGGGCCAAACATGGGCCAGCGCGTCCCGGCTTTTCGAGAAGAATCTCGGGCAATGAGCGTTTTCTTGGGACGCGAACAGGTCCACCTGCGCTTTGCCAAACGTTTCCCACAGCAGCTGGATCGTCTGCGGGTGCAGCGACCATTCTCCTGCTGGGACGTTGTTTCTGGACAGCCTGTCTGGCCCCACATTTAGGTGACCAGGCACATGCGCCGCTCTCAGCGAGAGCAGGTTGTGCTGAGCCCAGACCAGGAGGCGTTCCGTCAGCCTGTAAAGGTTTCGGGACCTGACGCCGCCCTGGCGATTTATGTACGCCACCACTGACATGTTGTCCGACCGGACCAAGACGTGGTGGCCTTTTATCTGGGGACAAATTTTCCGACTGGGGAGCAGTGAGCTTTTCGCCCAATTGACTGTAAGGCCCAGCTCCTCGAGGTGCTCGAGTAATGTGGCCCTGTGTTCTATGAGCTCTGTTCGTGAACGAGCTAGAATCAGCCAATCGTCCAAGTAGTTCAAAACTCGCATGCCCCGAAGTCTCAGGGGGGCGAGTGCCGCGTCCATGCACTTCGTGAACGTACGGGGTGCTAGGGACATGCCAAACGGCAGGACTGTGTATTGATATGCCTGGCCCTCGAAGGCGAATCTCAAGAATCGCCTGTGATGGGACGCTATTTACATTTGGAAATAGGCGTCTTTCAGATCTATTGACATGAACCAGTCTCCTTGGCGCACTTGCGCGAGGATTTTCCTGGTCGTAAGCATTTTGAACGGCGCTTCACAAGCGTTCTGTTCAGCAGTCGCAGATCTAGAATGGGTCTGAGCCCTCCATCTTTTTCGGTACCAGAAAATATCTGCTGTATAAGCCCCCTTCGCCCTGAGATAGAGGTTCTATAGCCCCTTTTCTCAGTAGTTTCGCTATCTCGGCTCAAAGTAGATGAAACACTTCGCTTTTCACCGTAGTTTCGACGCGCTCCGTATAAGGGCGGGGGCGTCGAGCGAACTGTAGCGAATAGCCTCTCGTTATAGTGTTCAACACCCATTCTGATACCCCGGGAAGCCTTGGTCACGCATCTGCGTGAATAGCTAGGGGTAGAATGAAATCTGGGCTCTGGCCGCGGCAGGACGGCGGCTCGAGAGCCCCTGTGTACTGGGAACTCAACACCGTGTTTACAGCGTTCGAGGCGGGGGGCGCGCTGATCACAGTGGGCAGCCTGGCCGCGCTCAGCTTCTCTATGGCGGGACGCGCAGAGAAAGCGAGCGGGGCGAATCCCGTGGGATTCGGCGTGTGTGAGAGAATGTGAGCACATTTACTAAATGCGGGCACATTTACTACACTGAGAATACTGTCAGCTCGCGCGACTGAATCACTGTTGTGTTTACAGCGTGCGAGGCACGCGCTGATCACAGCTGGCAGCCTGGCCGCGCTCAGCTTCTCTGTGACGGGTTGTGCAGAGAAAACGAGCGGGGGCGAATCCCGTGAGATTCGGCGTGTCTGTGAGAAATGCGGGCGCGAGACAGCGGGCACATTTTCTGCACTGAGAACACTCGGCTCGCGCCGACTGAATCAACGCTGTGTTTACAGCGTGCGAGGCGGGGTGCGCGTTAATCACAGCGGGCAGCCTGCCCGCGCTCAGCTTATCTGTGACGGGTTGTGCAGAGAAAGCGAGCGGGGGTGAATACCGTGGGATTCGGCGTGTCAGTGAGGAAATGCGGGCGCGGGACAGCGGGCACATTTACTGCACTGAGAACACTGTCGGCTCGCGCCGACTGAATGTGTGTTAGTTTCGTTTTTACAGAAACCAAGGGACACGCATCGTGTAGTGTAAGCGGGCATTGTATGGGCGCGTTCACTACATTTTCTGCACAACCGACATGAGTCGGTTTTATTTGTGCTAGCCCTGCACCGTGGCGGGCTGTGTCTGGGTGTGGGAATGGGCACTGGG
Source organism: Chrosomus eos (assembly GCA_036326025.1). Lineage (NCBI taxonomy): Eukaryota > Metazoa > Chordata > Actinopteri > Cypriniformes > Leuciscidae > Chrosomus > Chrosomus eos. The sequence continues at coordinate 25,926,312 of CM070820.1, read as the reverse complement.
ACGTGGGCATTCTTACAACACTCGTAACACCATCGCCGTGGCCGGAACACCAGAAAATGCACTCTTTATTGGATTTAACTGGGTAGCCATAGAAACGACTTTTGTGCGCAGGCAAGCGGGCTGAGACACCGGCTGCTTCACTGCGAAATACACTGGGACAGTCACAACGCATGGAACTGAACGAGCGAGAAGTTTTGGTGGAAATCCGGCCGCAGCGGGCTTTACCTCAATCCTCGGCCGGGGCCCGCGCTGAGGGGGGCGGCGTCCAGCAGAGCGAGAGCGCGGTGTTTGATCTCGGGCCTGGTGGAAATCCGGCCTCAGCGGGAACTGAACACCGTCGCTTTCCTAGAGAGACTAGGAAGGCCTTGAGACCTCGGGCTTTATCTCAATCCTCGGCCGGGGCCCGCGCTGAGGGGGGCGGCGTCCAGCAGAGCGAGAGCGTCGAGGAACACGGAGCGCTCAGCTTCCGTCATCTCGGATAGCGTTAGCCACAAATGTTTCTCACCTTTCAGGGAGGAAGGGTCTCGACTGTGACGGAGCTTCGTCTTTCCCGAGAAAGCGTCCGTCCAGCCTGTTGCGCGTTAGTTGCGCGGGCGCCTTTCAGTCGAGGCCGATGTAGTCCACGGCTTGAGAGAGCGGACGCATCGGCTCAGTTTCAATGCCGGCTCCGGTAGGTTCGTCGAGCTCAAGTGCGGACGTGGCGGCAGACGGCGGCCGTTGTCCGTTTGGAGCGACTCGAGCGAAACCGGCGAAGCTGGCGGGCGAACCGGCGAGCTTTGGCGGGCTGAAGATAGCTCGGGAGCGCGCTGGGCGCGGCACTTCTTGCGGCACGGCATCCCGGCGGGCTGGAATGCGGGCTCGGAGAGTCCGCAGAGTCACCATAGGCAGCCGCTCACAATAATGGCATCCGCCGTCAGCGAGCGCGATGGCCGCGTGATCCTCACCCAGGCAGGACACGCAGATGACGTGGCGGTCCTCATCGCTGAGTGGGGCTCGGCAAGAGCCACAGGAAGGCATCTTTAAAAAGACGCAGCTCTTTTAGAGGTAGTGGGAGAAAAATGCAAATATAGCAAACACACACACTCTAAGGCAGAGGAAAGGATATGTACGCCGGAAAGCGCAGCAGGTACGGCAGCTGAAGGCGGTGAGGCCAGCGACTCCAGGCTCAAAGGCACGTCCCGCTGAAGGCTACAGGTCGACGGCGCGGCTTCTCATCCGGATCCAGCGATGCGTGAGCTTCGCTGAAGAGTTGAAAAATCAGTGTATGGCAGCTTATCGAGTTTATTTATAGGGCGGGACCACGCCCTTTCTGGCGGGACGTGACGATATGGGCGCGAAGTGCCCCCATTCGTCATGACGTCACGCAGAGCCTCTCTCGATAGGCTGCTGCTTTTGCCGCAAGACAGCCAATAGGCGCGCGAGCTGTCTCGCCTATGTCTCCCTGCTGCTGCAAAGCGTTTTACATTGATTAAAAATTAAGGATAATTTTTTGGCTTCAATATCTCGATGAAAAGAGTTTTCCCCATAGCGTAAGCTATTACGCAGTACGAGAGATACTCTCGTAAGAGAAACTGGTGTAAGACTGGTATAACTACTTGTATCATTTTATTTTAGTAATATAGACATATTATTACAATATAGCAATTCTGGTATGGGTCCTCAATGCCCGCTGTAATGATACACTGAAATAAACAACGAACGCATACTTTGTTGTTTATTTGTACAGTACTAACTGTTCACTCTTTTTCATCACATTCTGTATGATGAAATATGAAAGTCGTCAGAAATGAGCGATCAAAGAACTGATAATCTGTTTGCAGGATAGAGCAGATAATGTATAATGACCACCTCCTTTCAAGAGAGACTAATTGGTTAAATATTTTTCTTCCAATAGTTATGAGGATTTGCAAAGAGCAACTAACAACAGCCAGAGTGAAAGTTTCCATGTTTATGAGAGGAGCTTTTACAGCTTCCTTTGATCACTGTTGGAAGAAGCTTTATGTGTAGATTTGGTTTTAATTCTGTGAGTAAAATGGGAATGTGGCTTTTTCAGTTGATTTATCAAGTTAAGTCAAATTTATTTGTGATTGCCAAATAAAAATAGCATTTATAATGCTTCTTACATTGTTTCAAATCAGCTTTACCGAAAATGATGATGATAATGTTTATAATATCTTAATACCTTCATGACTTACACTCACCTACAGGATTATTAGGAACACCTGTTCAATTTCTCATTAATCCAATTATCTAATCAACCAATCACATGGCAGTTGCTTCAATGCATTTAGGGCTATGGTCCAGGTCAAGACAATCTCCTGAACTCCAAACTGAATGTCAGAATGGGAAAGAAAGGTGATTTAAGCAATTTTGAGCGTGGCATGGTTGTTGGTGCCAGACGGGCCGGTCTGAGTATTTCACAATCTGCTCAGTTACTGGGATTTTCACGCACAACCATTTCTAGGGTTTACAAAGAATGCGGTGAAAAGGGAAAAACATCCAGTGTGCGGCAGTCCTGTGGGCGAAAATGCCTTGTTGATGCTAGAGGTCAGAGGAGAATGGGCCGACTGATTCAAGCTGATAGAAGAGCAACTTTGACTGAAATAACCACTCGTTACAACCGAGGTATGCAGCAAAGCAATTGTCAAGCCACAACACGCACAACCTTGAGGTGGATGGGCTACAACAGCAGAAGACCCCACCGGGTACCACTCATCTCCACTACAAATATGAAAAAGAGGCTACAATTTGCAAGAGCTCACCAAAATTGGACAGTTGATGACTGGAAAAATGTTGCCTGGTCTGATGAGTCTCGATTTCTGTTGAGACATTCAGATGGTAGAGTCAGAATTTGGTGTAAACATAATGATAACATGGATCCATCATGCCTTGTGACCACTGTGCAGGCTGCTGGTGGTGGTGTAATGGTGTGGGGGATGTTTTCTTGGCACACTTTAGGCCCCTTAGTGCCAATTGGCCATCGTTTAAATGCCAGGGCCTACCTGAGCATGTCCATCCCTTTATGGCCACCATGTACCCATCCTCTGATGGCTACTTCCAGCAGAATAATGCACAATGTCACGAAGCTCGAATCATTTCAAATTGGTTTCTTGAACATGACAATGAGTTCACTGTACTAAAATGGCCCCCACAGTCACTAGATCTCAACCCAATAGAGCATCTTTGGGATGTGGTGGAACGGGAGCTTCGTGCCCTGGATGTGCATCCCACAAATCTCCATCAACTGCAAGATGCTATCCTATCAATATGGGCCAACATTTCTAAAGAATGCTTTCAGCACCTTGTTGAATCAATGCCATGTAGAATTAAGGCAGTTCTGAAGGCGAAAGGGGGTCAAACACAGTATTAGTAGGGTGTTCCTAATAATCCTTTTGGTGAGTGTTATTTGCAATTAGCAGATTAGAGCAAGTCAAAAATAAAGTTTAGTTTTTTTGCAATTGTACAAGTAATCATGCAGTTGAGTATGTATGAACATAAAATTGGGCATGCTTATGTCCAATTACATATAAAGAAAATTAAAAAAAATTAGGCAGTTGAGATTTGATATATACAGTATTTGTGTGTGTGTGTGTGTGTGCATATATTATATATATATATATATATACACACACACACACACACACACACGCACACATATATATATATCACTTTACATATGTGTATGTGGCCTTGTAAACCCTACATTATAAAATTATACAAAAACCTTGTAAAGCCTATTAAATTATCTAAATTAATTTATTCATGTCAAACTTTTGTTTAATATGACTAAATCTACATTAGATTGCACTAACAAAAGTCTTTCTGCCGGGCTGGGTTTACCAAAAGCATCGTAAGCCTAAATTGATCGTAGAGAGACCATTGGTGGCAACTGTCCTACGATTAGGGAAAACGCAGTTTGGGAAACGCAGCCCTGATCAGTCATAAACATCAGCTTATAACTGAGACAGGAACATTAAATCCAGCCAATTTAGTCTTAACAATTCACGTAAAATGTATTTGTGAAACAATGTTTTTAATAGTAATGTAACGGTCACCAGATGGAGTACCCTTGAGTCATTCCCTCACAAACTACATCTCCCATAACTCACTGCCCGGACTCCTCATCCATTATCACAATCACCTGTGTCTCATTGTTTAGCTCACCCCATATAAGCCTGGTTTTCTCATTCATTATCTTATTCATAGTCTTGGTTAGTGTTACACTGCAATTCCAAGCATTCTCCCTGACTTCATGTCTCTTGGTTTTGGATTTATTGCCTGTTCCGTGGATTACTCTTTTGCCTGTGTTCCCTGCCTTGTTGAATTTGTATGGACTGCCTGTGTTTGACCTTGCCTGTACTTTGTGTAGGTTTCCACTGAATGAAGCCTTAGCTTGAAGTTCTCTTACGAGAGTATCTCTCGTACTGCGTAATAGCTTACGCTACGGGAAAAACTCTTTTCATCGAGACATTGAAGCCAAAAAAAATTATCCTTAATTTTTAATCAATGTAAAGCGCTTTGCAGCAGCAAGCAGACCTTAGGCGAGACAGCTCGCGCGCCTAAGGGCTGTCTTGCGGCAAAAGCAGCAGCCTATCGAGAGCAACTCTGCGTGACGTCATGACGAATGGGGGCACTTCGCGCCCATTTTGTCACGTCCCGCCAGAAAGGGCGTGGTCTCGCCCTATAAATAAGCTCGATATCCTGCTATACACTGATTTTTCAACTCTTCAGCGAAGCTCACGCATCGCTGGATCTGGATTGAGAAGCCGCGCCGTCGACCTGTAGCCTTCAGCGGGACGTGCCTTGAGCCTGGAGTCGCTGGCCTCGCCGCCTTCAGCCGCCGTACCTGCTGCGCTTTCCGGCGTATTATATCCTTTCCATTGCATTGTATTTCTCTGTTGAGAGTTTGTGTTTGCTTACGTGACGCAACACACACTTCTCCCTAAAAGAGCTGCGTCTTTTTAAAGATGCCTTCTTGTGGCTCGTGCCGCGCCCAACTCAGCGACGAGGACCGTCATGTCATCTGCGTGTCCTGCCTGGGTGAGGATCACGCGGCTATCGCGCTCGCTGACGGCGGATGCCCTCACTGCGAGCTTTTGCCCATGGTGACTCTGAGGACTCGCCTGGCATCGTTCTCTGAGCCCGCCTCCCAGCCTTCCGTGGCGCCGCGCCGCAAGAAGCGCCGCACCCAGCGCGCTCCCGAGCCTTCTCCAGCCCGCCAAAGCTCGCCGGTTCGCCCGCCTGCTTCGCCGGCTTCACCAGAGTCGCTCCCGGATGGACAACGGCCGCCGTCTGCCGCCGCGTCCGCCCCCGAGTTCGACGAACCTGAGGTATGCTCTCTCGTGGCTTCTGACAGCGAGGATTGGGCGAGCTCCGCGGACCTCCCCCCCGCTGACGTTTCCTGCCAACCCCCCGGGAAGAGAGCCGGCATTGAGGCCCGCCCCCGAGTTCGACGAACCTGAGGTATGCTCTCTCGTGGCTTCTGACAGCGAGGATTGGGCGAGCTCCGCGGACTCCCCCCCGCTGACGTTTCCTGCCAACCCCCGGGAAGAGAGCCGGCATTGAGGCTGAGCTGATGGTCTGCTCACCCAGGCCGTGGAAAGCATCGGCCTCGAGTGGGAAGCGCCCGCGCTCCACCCCGCAACAGGCTAGACGGACGCTTCCTCGGGAAGGACGAGGCTCGTCTAAATCCAGGGCGCCCTTTCCTCCCCGAATTCACGACGAAGTCTCCAAGTCGTGGAACGCCCCATTCTCCGCCAGGCTGCGTACCTCTGTCTCCGCGGCATTCTCCACTGTCGACGGTGCGGGAGATAGAGGGTACACCTCCATTCCTCCGGTGGAGGTAGCGGTAGCGTCACATCTCTGCCCGCCTCTGCTGGACGGCGCGCGCAGACAACGCTCCCATCTAAGGCCTGCCGGTGACGTCATCGCTGCACGGCGCGCTTACACCGCCGCCGGACAAGCAGTCTCAGCGCTGCACACGATGGCTGTCTTGCAGATCTACCAGGCTGACCTTCTCCTTAAACTGGACGAGGAAGGACCCGGGGCTATCTGCGTGGCGGATTTGCGGAGCGCTACGGATCTCGCTCTACGCGCCGCTAAAGCCGCTGCACAGGCCATGGGGCGGAATATGGCCTCTCTCGCCGTCGCCGAGAGACATCTATGGTTGACGCTGTCAGAGATGACGGAAGCCGAGCGCTCTGTATTCCTCGACGCGCCCATTTCCCCAGCGGGCCTCTTTGGATCTGCCGTCAAGGATTTCGCGGACAGATACACTGAGGTGCAGAAGACTTCGCAGGCCATGAAGCACTTCCTCCCGAAGCGCTCGAGCTCCGCTTCAGGTCGCCCTAAACAGCCGCCTGTTCGCAGCTCTCAGCCGCAGCATGCACCGCCCGCCGCCGCCGCTTCACAGCGCCGCCAGGCCCGAGACCAGAGACCGCGCTCTCGCTCTGCTGGACGCCGCCCCCCTCAGCGCGGGCCCCGGCCGAGGATTGAGCTCAAGCCCGAGGCCTCGAAGCTTTCCTAGCCACTCTAGGAAAACGACTGTGTTCAGATCCCGCTGCGGCCGGATTTCCACCAAAACTCCTCGCTCGTTCAGTCCCATGCGATGTGACTGTCCCAGTGTATTTAGCAGCGAAGCAGCCGGTGTCTCAGCCCGCTTGCCTGCACACAAAAGCCGTTTTTACGGCTACCCAGATAAATCCAATAAAGAGTGTATTTTCTGGTGTCCCGGCCACGGCCGATGGTGTTATGTGTGTTGTAAGAATGCCCACGCCCCAGTGCCCATTCCCACACCCAGACACAGCCCGCCACGGTGCAGGGCTTGCACACATAAAATCGACCCAGTTCGATTGTGCAGACAATGTAGTGAATGCGCCCATACATTGCCCGCTTACACTACACGCCGCGTGTCCCTTGGTTTCTGTAAAAACGAAACCAACACACATCCAATCGGCTCCAGCCGAAAGCATGTGCAGTGCAGTAAATGTGCCCGTACTCTCGCGCCCACATTTCCCCGCAGACATGCCGAATCCCACGAGATTCGCCCCGCTCACTCTCGTTGCGAGTCCCGCCATAGAGAGGCTGAGTGCGGCCAGGCTGCCCGCTGTGATCAGCGCGCCCCCCGCCTCAGACGCTGTAAACACGGCGTCGTGTTCTCAGGACACCGGGGCTCTCGAGCTGCCGCTTTGTCGCGGCCAGAGCCCGGTTTCCATTCTACCTCTAGCTATTCACGCGGACGCGTGGTCAAAGCTTCCCGGGGTATCAGAATGGGTGCTGAACACTATAAAGAGAGGCTATTCGCTACAGTTTGCTCGACGTCCCCGCCGCTATACGGCGCGCGTCGAGACTACGGTGGGAAACGAAGTATCTCATCTACTTCGAGCCGGGCTATAGAACCCTTATCTCAGGCTCAGAGCGAGGGGGGCTTATACAGCAGATATTTTCTGGTACCGAAAAAAGATGGGGGTTTCAGACCCATTCTAGATCTGCGACAGCTGAACAGAGCGCTTGTGAAGCGCCAGTTCAGGATGCTTACGACCAGGAAAATCCTCGCGCAAGTGCGCCACGGGGACTGGTTTATGTCAATAGATCTGAAAGACGCCTATTTCCAAATACAAATAGCGTCCCATCACAGGCGATTCTTGAGATTCGCATTCGAGGGCCAGGCATATCAATACACAGTCCTGCCGTTTGGCCTGTCCCTAGCACCACGTACATTCACGAAGTGCATGGACGCGGCTCTCGCTCCCCTGAGACTTCGGGGCATGCGAGTTATGAACTACTTGGACGATTGGCTGGTTCTAGCTCGATCACGATCGGAGCTCATAGAACACAGGGCCACATTACTCGAGCACCTCGAGAAACTGGGCCTTACGGTCAATTGGGCAAAGAGTGCACTGTCTCCCAGCCAGAAAATTCCCTTTCTGGGAACAGTGTTAGACTCGCTATCCACGCCTGTCACCGGAGCGCGGACTAAATATTCTTCCGAAATCCTTCCGCCACGGCTCTATAGTCCCACTCAGAAGGTTTCAGAAAATGCTGGGCCTAATGGCCTCAGCGGCCTCTGTACTCCAGCTGGGCCTGCTTCGCATGCGCCCGCTGCAGATGTGGCTGAAAGCGCGGGTTCCGCCCCGGGCATGGACCACGGGTCTGTTTCGCCTCAGGGTCGGCCAGCAGTGCGTTTCAGCTCTGAGACCTTGGAAGGTGTCCACCTGGTACCAGTCAGGTGTGAGTCTGGGGACCGCCTCGAGTGTAAAGGTGGTGTCTACGGATGCCTCCACCTCGGGGTGGGGGGCGCTGCTTGAGGGCAGACCGCTAGCTGGCCTATGGTCAGAGCGGGAGAAGCTCCTTCACATAAACTGCTTAGAGATGATAGCAGTCGACAGAGCGCTGCGGCGCTTCTGTCCCCAGATAAGAGGCCACCACGTCTTGGTCCGGTCGGACAACATGTCAATGGTGGCGTACATAAATCTCGAAACCTTTTACAGGCTGACGGAACGCCTCCTGGTCTGGGCTCAGCACAGCCTGCTCTCGCTGAGAGCAGCGCATGTGCCCGGTCACCTAAATGTGGGACCGGACAGACTGTCCAGGAACAATGTACCAGCAGGGGAATGGTCGCTGCACCCGCAGACGGTCCAGCTGCTGTGGGAAACATTCGGCAGAGCGCAGGTGGACTTATTTGCGTCCCACGAAAACGCTCACTGCCCGAAGTTTTTCTCGAAAAACAAGGACGCGCTGGCCCATGTCTGGCCCCGCTGTCCTCTGTATGCTTTTCCCCCGGTCTCGCTCCTGCCCCAGGTGTTGGAACAAATCAGGGAAAACGGATGCCCAGTGCTGCTCGTAGCTCCGCTCTGGACGAACCAGGCTTGGTTCCCTGTCCTGATGCAGCTGACCAGCGCTGCCCCATGGCCTGTGCCGTTGAGGAGAGACCTCCTCTCTCAGGCGGAGGGCTCGATTTGGCATCCTCGCCCGGATCTGTGGTCCCTGCACGCATGGGCCATCAACGGGTACCCGCTAGCCTCCCAGAGGGAGTGCTGAACACGATCGCGCAGGCTAGAGCCCGTCTACTAGACGGCTCTACTCCTCGAAATGGTCAGTGTTCTCTGCCTGGTGTCAAGCCCGAGGCTTTTCGCCAGTGAACTGCGGGGTTACGGAAGTACTGTCCTTCCTTCAAGAGCTGCTGGATAAGGGCAGGACCCCATCCACACTCAAGGTCTATGTGGCGGCCATAGCAACGTTTGCAAAACCGGTGTCTGGCCAGTCGCTAGGGAAGAACGACTTTGTCGTGCGTTTCCTAAGAGGAGCCAGGAGGCTAAACCCTCCCAGGCCCCCTTCAGTCCCGCCATGGGACCTTTCCATGGTCTTGGAGGCCAGGAAGGGTGCCCCATTTGAGCCGATCCAGTTATCGGACATGAAGCACCTGTCTTTCAAGGCGGTGTTTCTCGCGGCTCTCGCTTCAGTGAAGCGCATAGGGGACTTACAGGCGCTTTCTGTAAGCGCGTCATGTATGGAGTTTGGGCCTAACGACTCAAAGGTCATACTCAAACCTAAGCACGGCTACGTGCCAAAATCCCTCAACACACCGTTCAGGGCCCAGGTGATTTCCCTGTCTGCCCTTCCGGTTATCAATGAGGAGGAGGATGCGAATCTTCTTTGCCCAGTTAGGGCATTAAGAGCTTATGTGTCCCGCTCGTCTGGGTTCAGACAGACCGAGCAGCTTTTCGTTTCGTTCAGTGGGCGTTCCAAGGGACTTGCTGCTTCGAAACAGAGCCTATCCAGATGGATAGTCGATGCCATTGCGCTGGCTTACACTTCAAAGGGCCTGCAGTGCCCCTTGGGTGTCAGGGCGCACTCCACAAGAGGCGTGGCCTCGTCGTGGGCATAGTCTAGCGGGGTCACCCTGCAAGATATCTGTACGGCCGCGGGCTGGGCCTCGCCGTCTACATTTATAAAATACTACAACCTGGAGGTGCCTGCCTTACAAGCTAAGCTTTTGGCTATTTAAACTTCAGTGCTATCTGCCCGCTGTGCGGCTCGGATGCTGAGTGTTTGGCATGCGCATCGTTCAGACTGATGCAGCAGCTCCATGAGTACTGGCACAAGTAGGGCCACCCAGTTCAGGCTGAATGCTTTCACCCTGGCTGCGTGGTTTAACGGTCATATGGTGCCCCTGTGGGCCTATCTATAGGGAGAAATGCTTCCAGCCTCTCCTTTTTTACTCTCTGTGAGTGTATTGTGATTATGCACTATATGCGCCCCGGGCTTTGCCCCTGGGACTGTGGTGTTGGATCCTTATCAGCACGGCGAGTTACACTGTGTTCCCCATAGCGTAAGCTATTACGCAGTACGAGAGATACTCTCGTAAGAGAACGTACTCGGTTACTAACGTAACCTCGGTTCTCTCTAGAGAGGGAACGAGTACTGCGTATCTTGCCGTGCTTGTAATACGCTCTGGTTCGCTTCGGCGATGAAAAATCAGTGTATAGCAGGATATCGAGCTTATTTATAGGGCGAAACCACGCCCTTTCTGGCGGGACGTGACGAAATGGGCGCGAAGTGCCCCCATTCGTCATGACGTCACGCAGAGTTGCTCTCGATAGGCTGCTGCTTTTGCCGCAAGACAGCCAATAGGCGCGCGAGCTGTCTCGCCTAAGGTCTGCTTGCTGCTGCAAAGCGCTTTACATTGATTAAAAATTAAGGATAATTTTTTTTGGCTTCAATGTCTCGATGAAAAGAGTTTTCCCCGTAGCGTAAGCTATTACGCAGTACTCGTTCCCTCTCTAGAGAGAACCGAGGTTACGTTAGTAAACGAGTACGTTTTATCCACTCCCTTCATCCACATCCACTTAAAGGTGCCCTAAAATGGTTTTTTAAATTATTTTATAATGTTTCCTGGGTTGCCCTTATAATGTTAGTATGTTTTTTAGATAAAAAATAGTCATAATTTAGAAATAAAAGGCATTTTTCCTAGCCTGATTTTAGTCTCTGATTTGAACACTCTGTTTGAAGGGGCGTGTCTGCTGTGAAACCGGCCTCTGCTGTGATTGGCTGACATGCTTGCATATGAAATGAGACACGTGAAACTCTCTCGAATACTTATACTACAGCTGTTATATACGTTTTAACTATTACAGCTATCGAGCTTAACGAATCGTGAGATGTTTTTCAAGTATTTAAATCTATGTCCATCACATAAAATGTTGCTGTGAAGAGCATTGAACAAGCAGATGACAGTCTGTCTGTTGATCGCGAGACAACGCAGTTTCTCTCTCTCATGCTTTCATCAATGCAAACGATGTAAATACAGTAAGAGCTTCGTTGTGCAGTGTAACAGCGTCATTGATTTCATAACGAGTTTGGCAAGAGAGATAAACTCGCGCTGTGTGGATTGTTCTTTGACCGCTTTCTGTATAGTTTATTCACTGAGAATTAGCCTATTTAACGTTAGTTATGTATGCTCGTTACTTGAAGTTTGCTAGTACTGTACTAGGATCTTGCGCTGGATCTAACACAGTGTAAATTATCTTTAATAAAATTACTTACCGGTTGCAGGAATATGGTTGGAATTACCCCCTTCTTCAGTTTGAGACGCTGAGAGAAGCTTGATATTGTCCCAGGTTGAAAAATAAGTCCGTGGTGAAATGGGCAGAGCAAACTAACAACTTCGAATTAAACTGTTGCGGTATCCGATTATATATAAACATCATCCACGCTTGTTGACATTTCTTTTCTGTGGGAATGGTATGAAAAGTCCTCACATCCCCTGCACAGCCTGGAACATAGCATTTATTTCCATGATCTGCCTTTTTTCTCTCTGATCCTCGCTTGCTCCGATGGTTCGGCTGTGCAGTGCTTGTCATTGAGGGCTGGGATATGCAAATTTTTGGAGGCGTGACCCCCGACTGTTGCGTCACAGTCGGTATTATGTGGAGATTCGCCTGTTTTTCAGGGGTGTTTTTTAAAAACGAGATTTAAATAAGAAGGAGAAAACAATGGTGTTTGAAACTCACTGTATGTCATGTCCATGTACTGAACTCTTGTTATTTAACTATGCCAACATAAATTCAATTTTGAAGTTGAGGGCACCTTTAAATAGATCCACAGGACAACTTGTGAAAAATATATCCGTTTACAGTATTTTTTTGTTGTTGTAATATTCCTGTGCTGGTGTTTTAGTTGATAACCAAGTAAACGGTTTATCAACAAAAACATCAGCACAGGAATATTACAAAAAATAAAAATGATTAAAGAGAAAGAAAGGTAAAGGTCAAAAAACTGTGTGGCTCCACTCTCTGCTTGCAACTATCGCAAGAGTATTCCCAGTACTTAAAGATGCATGCAGTTAAAGATAAAAATGTGATAACAATCCTATATATTCCCAAAATATCACCAATGTAATATACATACACTCTAAATTATCCACACACATTTTAGATAATTACAAAATTAACTCCTTGCATTACTGTAAATATTCCCTTCAATTTTCTCCACATAAAATGAATCATGCAAATTACTGTTTAACGCATAAATTAAATTATTTATCAATTAATTGCATTTAGGCTCCTACACTTTGGATTCTGTCTTTAGATTACCAATGTTCAATAAATAGATTTGGTTCCTTCTTGTCTCGGAGCATTCCTGATATAATCTTGAAAGCTTTATTGAATTGTGTGATGTTTTAATCATTCCTGTGAAACTATTGCTTATAATAAATGTAGCATCATATGCATTTTATTCAGAATCACAGAATGCAAGAACAACTCTGAAAATAGTCAGAAGATGAAATTCATATAAAAGGCTTTATTTAACACTTCTTTGAGGACAATGAAAATAAAATCATACATCAAATTAAAAAAAGACTGTACATATGACACATTGTTCAGTGGTCTTATGAAAATATAACATTTAAAATAAAACATTAAGGCTTCTTTACAACGCAGTGCTCAAATCAAAATAATTTAATCAGCTTAGGCATTACTAAATATTTTAAGTTTTTTTTTCTAAATTGAAAACCAACTTATTTAGGCAGTGCATGAACATACATATGAAGTCTATGAAGTCATTTGAAGGATGTTGATGTTGATGGTGTTGATGTCAGGATTTTCTTCAGTGGCACAGTGACAGATGTACTGTGTGGCACAGACTGATGGTTCCTGCAAAATCAGAAAAAAAGTTAATTTAATATAATTGTATTAATTAATTTAGTTAATTTATATGTGTCTCCCTCTGCCAGATGAGTTTGTGTTTGTATTGAATATGTAAATGATAAGTAAATAAACTTAAAGCAGATTTTCTCACCTCTTTTCAAGAGCCTTTATTATGACATTTTTAGTGAATTTTGACTCAGGATTCATGCATTTCTGTCCTGCACCATTCTTCAGAGTGACACTGTCAAACGACAAAAGCGATGAGCTTAATCTTACTCAGGATAGTTTGTACAGTTGATGAACATTTAAATAAATGAATGCATACAAAGGTAAGCTATGCTTACATAATCTCATGTTTGCGACAAGATGGACTTGGAGGGATGATTTCAACCTTCTCGATGTTCTTCACTAAAACCATGTTTGCACCTTTGTCTGCACACAAGCACCTGCCCTTTGAAGACCTGTCCTGCCCTGGAAAATAAATTTAATTATAGTCTATTAGCTGCAGAACATCACCATAACCAAAGATACAAGATATGCTAAAAGATTTTGATCTATAACTCTCAGAGATCAAACTCACCTTTCACTCCTACAGCAATCAGACAGGCAAGAAGAACAAAAGCTGCAATAGTCTTCATTGTCTTGTTCTCGAACTGTGCTTGTCTGGGTCAGTGAGATTATGACCCAAGGCCCTCAGAGCTCATTTAAATACTCTAGCACCAGGGGTTTCCCCTCAGTTTTTGTTCTCGTTTTTTTTTTCACTATCCAGCTTCCTTCACCCTTTCTCTTTTTATTGTGATTTCAAAGAAGAAGCTTTGATTTAGTGCAATCTGAGTTTTCCATGAATGAGGAAGTAAATATTGCTTAATTAGACTGAAATATTGATTTTAATACATTTTGATGTTAATTATGTAATGGTGGGAGTACTATTAGACGTTAGGCCAAAAATCTGAAAGTTAGGGCATGTCAAACATGGTAATTGACTGATTTTGATGGCTTTTAATGGTTGTTTTTAAACGTATCACAATCTCGTATATTGTGTGCACAAATTAAGGTAGCCATACAGAGAAAGATAGAAAATGTACAATCAACCTATTTATCAACACAATCTTTTGCAATATACAGTAACTTTTAATGAAACAAAATGGAGTAGACTAATGACCCATTTTTTGAAATAATAAAGGTAAAACACTTTTTCAACATTTTCTAGGGATTAAATCTGACTGAATCCTGGTGATCTGGTTGTTAATACTCCTAGCTTTCTAAAATGTACAAATGTTTACCCTGTGATGGAAGTGAGATAAATAAATGAATCACAAAGTGTGGTTAACACCCACTGGTTTTGCTGGTGTGCTTGTGGATGTTGGATATATTTTACAAAGACATTAAGTAACCACAAAATAGGATGTAGGACAAAACGCATTTTCTGTGGAAGACGGTCAAACATTTTCACAACCTCTTTTAGAAAAGTCCTGAGTGTAAACAATATTTTTCAGACATGATGGTCAAAAGTTGAAGTGAAAAGTTGACGATAAATGTGTTGTTTGATTGGTACAAGAGTGCTGAAGTAACCTATTGTGAGGATCTAAGCCTTTTGAGGGGATACAGAGGGTCTGCAGCCCAGTCTCTCTGCAGGGCCAGTAACATGATGGGTAGCAATGGGGCCAGTATGGGGCATTAAGTCGGCCAAGGAGGCAGCTGGGTCACTTCGTTGAGAGTGTCTGACTGTAGAAAGATCCGAAACACCCGATGATGACCCCATGAAACATCACTGATGACATCAGTCCAGGTGCAACACATGGTAATGTTTGATAAAAGTGTCCAGTAGGTTATAAGCTCAAATGACACATGCTTGGTGAGCCAGATATGCCTCAGGATAACTTTACATAAACCAAACCTTCAGAATTTTAGCTTAAAAATGTCTGGCTTTATACCATATACAGTTTAAATATAGATTTTTAAATATTTGAATAATGAAAATGTTCTAATGATGAAATTAAGTGATTAATCAGCGTTAAAATGTAGAAATACCAAACAGTTTGAGACAAACAAAATCAGGGCATTACACAAAATTTCTCATTTCACTGGAACATCATCAAGTGTTTTCACTACCCTTTTCTTTATATAGATATTGTGTTGAAGTCATGCTGATAAATCATGCTGATGAAAATGAAGGAGAAACTGAAAGTCTTGTTGTGAAATCTGGAAATGTCACTTGTGATACTTATCTTTATGAAAATAGTGATTATGCATGAACAGTAAATTACTTTTTATTATAGAGATATTTTTTCATCATACGAGTTACTGTTTGCACCATAAATACATTCAATAAACTGTATGCCGTTTCCATTAAGACCAAGATTTTAACCAGATGTGGTCCATATGTTGTGTTCTCAAACAATCAAATAAACTGTCAACCAAAGTTTGTGTTTTATTTATGATTTATCCGTGCGTATCGTAATTTTATTTTAAAACGAATTAACTCATAATCTCATAATCTTAATATGTCTCATAATCAGAATAACTTCCCTCCCTCTTGCAGCAGCATTTCTTCTCTTCTCTGATGATGCGCTTACTGGCGCGAGGGCGGGATCAACCATTCACTCACATGAGATTACAGCAATAGCAAACCACAACCATCAAACAAATTCTTAATGGTCAAAATCAAGTACTATGAATAAGATAATGATTAAGAAAACCAGGCTTACAAGGTTTAGAAAAACCCAGTCCCATCCCAAGACGTCATATGTGTGACGCTTTTGACCATACGTCAACATCCGACGTTTTAGGGTACCCTTTAACGTCAGTATATGACGCTATCTAATCCTAACCCTACCCCAGACCTAAACCTACCCGCGTCATCTTACTGACGCTAAAGGTAAAGCGTCAGTCATATGACGCCCCGGGATCGTCATCTAACAGACGTTAAAGTGTACCCTAAAACGTCGGATGTTGACGTATGGTCTAAAGCGTCAGTCATCTGACGTCTTGGGATGAGACTGTGTTATCCTGAACCACCTTTTTCTTGTAAGCCTGGTTTTCTTAATCATTATCTCATTCATAGTCTTGGTTAGTGTTACACTGCAATTCCGAGCATTCTCCCTGACTTCATATCTCTTGGTTTTGGATTTATTGCCTGTTTCGTGGATTACTCTTTTGCCTGTGTTCCCTGCCTTGTTGAATTTGTATGGAGTGCCTGTGTTTGACCTTGCCTGTACGTTGTGTAAGTTTCCACTGAATGAAGCCTTAGCTTGAAGTTTTATCCACTCCCTTTATCCACATCCACTTCAATAGATCCACAGGACAAGGAATATTACAAAAAATAAAAATGATTAATTAAAGAGAAAGAAAGGCAAAGGTCAAAAAACTGTGTGGCTCCACTCTCTACTTGCCCGTCTGTTCACACAGATAACTTCACTTACTCTCCTTACTAACTCTCCTCACTAACTATCGCAAGAGTATTCCCAGCACTTAAAGGGCACCTATTATGGCATTTAAAATGTTCCTAATATTGTTCTGGGAGTCCCCAACAACAGTTTTACGTGCATGCAATGACAAAAAACACTTTTGTTGTCTTATAATATGCATTTATTTTTACCTGATTTGCTCACCGACTCTCTAATGATTCGTTCAGCGACTCATTTTTCCAAATCCCTCCTTTACGTGACGCTAATCTGCAGTGATTGGTTAGATGACCCAGTCAGTTATTTTTTGCGTTAGCCCAAAGCTTAAACATATTGATAAAGCACTGCAGTACTACAAGACGCTCTATTCTTTATGACAACTCCAATTCCCCTTATTCACCGCGCCTCCATCTTGAAAGCCAAAACGAGGCTATAGGGGGTACACTCTACCAGAAGTTAAGTGACAGAGTGCAGCGGGCATCTGTCATCACAGCGGTACCTGTGTGGACAACAAACATTTCATCTCTTCCTGCATTAACAGTGGACTATGTTGAAAAAATGGGCAAAATAACAACTGCAAGATTCCCCGGGCTGTTTTGCTGAAAAGACACGGCTAGTCACGGCAGGACATTAGCTGATCAGGCTAGTCTAAAGAGCTACAACTTGCTTAACGTTACCAAGCAAGCTCGGGCTAGAAGAGTGGTTGGGTCATTCCTACTATTCGGTGCCATTTCAGCTTGGTAAATGTCTATAAAAAAAGTAAAAATTTCCATGATTTATTAATTTTATCTGAAGAATGGCTTGTTACACTACAAGAAAAATATATTGGTCCAGCTCAGGATATCACTCTTTAATAATTTTGACCAAATTCTTCACACATGCAAAGGCCAAATGTCCACCCTGTTACCGGACATTCTCATCTAAATTAATAAATGTTTTGAACTTATTGTAATATTTACAATTTCTAAGAGCTCAAATGTCCCTCACTTTACCCCGCAAATGTATTTTAACAAAGTGTTCATTAACGAGCATTATCTTGAAAAAAGTTGTTGTATTTTAAGCCACAGTGATAATTTCAACACATATCTTTTAGAATAAAAAGACATTTCAATGGAATTTTGCCGCATTTTTTAATTATTTAATTTTGCCATTTCATTCCCTAAAATTAACCACAAAGATATGCATAACATTTGTTGAACTTATTTTATTAACTTAAAATTAAAATAAAAACACAGAGGTAACAGGGTGGACAGAGGGATAACAGGGTGAACATCACACCACTGAACAACAATAAATGCCATCAACTCATTTATCCTGGCACCCCCTAAAGGTATATAACAAATAAATGTATAATAAATTAATTATAAGTACCAATTCAAGCTGTAAACATTCATTTATTTAGCATTTACGCCCACTCTGTTACAATATGCCGACCCTGTTACTGTGCAAAAGAGTAACAGGGTGGGCAGTAACAGGGGGGACATTTTATGCTAAAGTTAGCCATTGCTACAAATGTGATGAAAAACAAGCTAGTGCGCAGTGATTATTGAGGAAGATTTTTAACCTGTTTATTAACCATATTTTCAAAATTACAAACAATTATCAGTTTCCACTATAAATAGGCGTAACAGGGTGGACATGTTATGTTTTACCACTTAAGTGAATCATTCTAAAACATTGAAAAAAGAGTGAATTAAGGAATGATACTTACTCTGCTTCTTGAAGATAATTTGCCACCAAAAAGAATTAAAATTCTTGAGACATGAGGAACAGTCAATGGGCGTGTTCAGAGGGATTTTCCATCAGAGTAACAGGGGGGACATTCAATTCAGGGACACAACATTTTTTAAAGACTTTAAGTATTAAAAATGTATATCTAACAAAAAATATATTTTTGTGAGGAATATTATAAATAAGAATATACAACAATATTGAAAAATTTGTAATTTATTTGATTTTTATTACTTATATTTGTGGCTGAAGTTGTGCAAGCTTACATGGCCGTTTAGCCTACTTGCACTAACATCAGAGTAATTTTTATTATTATTAATTAATCCTGGGTACATTTATTGTGTTCTATGGTAAAGGGGGGTTAACAATTTAAGATGATCATTTAGAAACAAGTATTAGCCCATTTTTACTCAAAATATACCACATTATGTCATGAGGACTCAAATGGCACCGAATGCTAAGAATGACCCGGTTACGAACAGGCGAAATAATTAACTCACTTTCATGTTTGAATTCCGTTTGTGATCCGATGTGGATTCTGATCACCGTATAAGGTAGAAATATTTATAATGTTACGCGATGCAAAAGACTGCACACTAACCCAGTGGCGTAGGTTTGATTTTGAAATTGGTGGGGACGGCATGGCGTAGCCCTCCCTCTAGGGGGGTTCGGGCCGGGGGCATGCTCCCCGGAAGAAAATTTGTACATTTTAAGGTTAAATGCATCAATCTGATGCACATTGAGAGCTCAAAATTAAGAGCTTCAACCGGCTTCGACCCATGAACTGTGCACATTGAACAAAGAAAAAGCATTGACTTGTAGCCTACCTAAAGAGGGCTCAAACATCTTTTTAGTTATGATAGGCCTATAGAGTCTCTGTCTACATTAGGCTACATTATATTTTGTATTACGCTATGGAATAGGAAAATTGAAATTACTTTTGTCCTAATTTTTTCACTTGTAAGAAATAAACCCTTGAGCTTTTATTTAGGAGAAAACACCAGATCACCATGCTGATCGTGTGAGCAAGAGCGCACTTTTCTTTAAATCAGGCAGCACAAACAGAATGCCTAACGTTACTTAATTAAAGTCTTGTGCTGTTTAGCCAAAAAAAAAAAAAAAAAACGAAATACCGAAAACACTCGACATGTCAACAAAACATAAACATAACATCTTCCCTAACACATATCAAGCCTACGTTTTAAAAACCTTGTTCAAAGCATAAACACTCATTCAAAGTACTGGAAAAGGGAGATGTAAATAACTATATAACCATAAGTCCCCGCTTCCTCAGAGCGAGCTGACCGATAAATCTAACACATCAAGAGAGGCAGCACAACAGCCAATCATCAGCCGCTCACACTCAAAGCCGGTGTCATGTTTGAGAGGAGGCAGCCGCAGCGAGCGCACACACAGAGCGCCAGAGAAACGGAGGAGCGACTGTAGTAGCGCGTTTGTGCAAAACTGCAGAAAAAGTGCGGGTGTTGAACCCTCTCACCGGGAAAAATGTGGGTGTTAAAACCCACATCCCCCACGGGTGCGACGCCCCCGTATTTTAAGCTTTGATCGAAATTATTGCTAGGGATATTTCAGTGTCACTGGATATTGGTAGGGACACGTCCCTAGCGTCCCTACTAAATTCTACGCCCCTGCACTAACCATTACCATAGTAAACATAGTAAACGCTTGAAGATTATGTAACCCGTGTCGTGGCAAGTGTGTTACCCTCACTCTCCTCAGTAAAAGACACAGAGGGGCGTGAAAGAAGACACTGCTTTAATCTATGGACCAGCGATCAGAAGACCAGAATTCGCTCAAGAGACCGTGATAGCAGCAAAGAACCACAAAGACTCACTGTTAAGTTGGGAAAAAAGGTACTTTGTATTTAAAAGGAGTAACAAGCAATTAAAACAAAAGAAAATGTTCAAAAAGACAAATTAAACTCAACACATTGATAAAAGCTAATAAACCAAAAAAAAATACTATTATTTAAATCCTAATTTTAACCTCTTAGTCTTTTATCTACTATAATTTATACGTTCTATTTAGTTTTAAATCTAATTTCACCTAATTAACTTTTATTTTGGTATAATAAAGATATAGGGTTTCTTTAGTTATTTGAGTTATTCTTAATTTGACTTATTTATATTATGGATACCTCTCTCTTTTGGTCTGATTTAAATGTAACTTTTCAATTTCAACCTTTCAAATTACCTTTTCAAATTACTAGGGGTGTAACGATTCGTTTTAACAACGATTCGATTCGTGTCACGATTTGTGGTTGTCGATACGATTCAAGGACGATATTGGTTAATTTAAAACGATACGATCCGAAACGATTCAGTGACTTGAAATCGATTCAGTAACTTTTTAGCCAAAAATTCAACCAGTGTGACTGAAATAAATACCTAGAACTATTTATTTATTATTAGGTTATTAATATTATTAACCTGGTTAATTTAGAATTTCTCTAAAATTTCCAGACCCACGTATTCTTCTAAAACATCTATTAACCTATTAATATTAATGGTTTTTAAGTTTGAACGTGCAATACAGATACAGATTTAACTACTGTGACTTAAAAAAAAAAAAAAACGACTTTTCCTAAAGTAAAATACAGTCTTCTTTTCAATTAATGATATATGCATTCTTTATAACTACTTGCATACATCATTCTTTATTCTTTCAAGTAGACATTTATTTGTATGAATTAAATATAATTAATCATTATTAAAGCTATTAACAAACAGTGAATGCTTTTCTCTTTTTCTTTTGCTGCCTGAATATTAAAGTCCCCATGAAATCAAAATTGACCATACTTACTTTGTTTGCCTAAATTGATCGTTTTGTGGTGAACAATTCATCCGTGCAAGTCAATCCACACAAAAAAATTTTTTGGCTTCGTAATCTTTAATCAAATTCTGAAAATGCCCCTCCCCTCTGCGTTGGAGGACCTTGCCCGATGACGTATGCTTGACGGTTTAGGTGTCTGCTTAACATCCGTAATCACGCCCCTCCAACTGACATTAGACAGGCACACAGCGTGTGAAAGGAGAGATGGCGAGGAGGTGAATTTTTCTAGATCCAATCAGGTGCTAGTTGGAAAAAAAACCACGCTCACTATTTTGCCTCATTTAGTATTCCGTTTCTCTCGGAAATACGTCACAGCACTGGAGAAAAGCCGTTTGCAACTTCCGGTTCATGGGGACTTTAAGGACACGGACCGCATTAGGTTTATTGCCACTGTCACTTTAAGAAATCAGATCATGTCCAATGACATGCGGATACAATTGCACTGATCCGACACATTTACAACTGTTTAAGACATAACCAGCATAGTTTACATGAATACTCTCCAAAACGGACATTTAGATATAATGTTGTGTCTATTTGTCTATTCAGACACGAAAGAGAGCTCAGTTTAGTCCTCGCGACGCTGTGTGTGTGTGTGTGTGTGTGTGCTCACGCGCGCATGCTGCACGCTTCAGACTGAATCGAGTAACGTTTAACGCCTTTATCATTAAAAGTTCTAAGAAAAAAATATCCATATAAAGTCTGACGTGCTTAAATTCAATGTGTTATTTCCTAGTATCGATACAATCGATTGATTACCTTTTAAAACGATTTTAGATCGATATATGCCGTCCGGAAGGCCAACTAGCCGAGCACAGATCGATGTAGTTGGATCATATGAATATAAATCGATACATCGATGTAGTAGATGAATCGTTACACCCCTACAAATTACCTTTCAAATTACCTTTTAGTTCACTCTTATTAAACAAAAGAGAAATTATGAACACTTAAATCAATAAATCAAAAGAAATAAATCACAATAGAATTGAAACAAAATAATAAAGAAAATAAATCAGTTAAATTATCTCAGTGTTCAGAGAAATCTCAAGTACCCCTTTTCCACCAAGGCAGAGCTGGTGCTGGTTCGGAGCCAGAGCCTACTTTCAAATCGGTTCTTTGGTTTTCGACCACCAAAGCACCAGCTCCGAACCAGTAAAAGTGGTTCTTAAAGGGTCACTTCACCCATTTGCATTAAGGTTTGTATTGTTAGAAACCCAGTCATATAATGATGGTGGAATTTTGCTTGTTTTTTTCTGAGATGGGAGAAAAAAGGATTTAAGTGTTTTACTTCCGTCCTATCGTGACGTAAATATCGTCATTTTGCGTCACGATAGGACGGAAGATAAATTTCATTGCATATTAAGAAAACTACAGCCTTTAGCTCATTATTATTCAAGGGCGTGGGACCCACTCACCCCACCGGCCTATTACAGATCAGTGGGTGGGACTAAACCTGAAGAAACTAAACTATTAATCCGCCATCTTGCTTGGAAGACAGCAAGCTAAGCTAACAAGCGTTTAAGGAGTTAGATTTACCATAATGGCTGAATTTACGACACACGAAATGGAAGACGAGGATTTTGAAAATCTTTTGCTCGAAACTGATGTTCGTGGCTATTTACGAGCCACAATATAGCGAAGAGCAGCTGAGGCTGATGGAGGAACAAGAGGCGGCGGCGGCGTCGGCTGCGGCAGCGGCCGCCGCAGGAGACCAGCCCGGCGCAGACGAGAAGCCCGGGCTTGCTCGCGCTGTAGCGAATTGGTGGTGCTCGTGCTGTAAAACTGTGCGCCTATGGACACCGAGCTAGAGTCTGTCTGCTGCAAAGAATCTCTAAAATGCCAATTCCTTCTAGAAGAAATGTCAGAGGCAGACACGGACATGGAGTGTTGTGTTGTGAACCATCCGAGTTTCGCACCGCATATGGACAGAGGCGTCCTAGATATAGCTATATTTCCGCATCCCGAAAATTAACTGGAAACGACAGCCGAAGCCAGCAGGGAGAAATGGACGCCTGACTGTAAAGTAAGTCTTTTACATGTATATATGATTAATCTTGTCAAATATAAACAATATCTTAAAGCATTGTCACGTTATGATTCCCGTTTAAAACGTAACGTCAACAGTGAACCGTTTGTGCAGTAATGCCGCGTTCTGGATTAGTGGGAGTGGCTTCTGGAGCTGTTCAAACGCGTTGCATTGTGGGAAATGTGGTTTACCAAACTAATGCGCTATAAAGTTACTTTCTGTCATAACTCGATCAAAAAGGCACCAAATTTGAAAATTTTGACAGATTTCGAATACATATATGACCCACTTTCAATGAAGATCAAGGTTCCCAGGGGTGAAATGCTCCTTTAAGTAGCACCAAATCATTGCTGGTCTAGAAGTAAGAACCGCTTACGTCAGCGGCTGGGGGCGGGGTTACCGTGGCCAACAAGACGAACAGAAACTTGAGACCGCCATTTTTGAATTAGCAGCTAATCGAGCTAATAGCAGCTCCATTGTAATCTCCGTTTATGCAAGTTACGGCGAGCTGCACGAACACGTTGTATTCGCCGTGTTTGGATGCCGATGTAACGTTAGGTTCGCAAAGCCATGAGCATCAATAGTAACGCAACGGCCGCCATTGTTGATAGAAGGCTTGTTCGAGATGCATCGGAGCGGCGTGGACCGATCGGAGCTGCGGGAGTGTTTGGAGATCATACGACTCCTTGTGCTTTTGGATCGCTTTCGCAGTGCTTTGATGTCATGCGGCGATCGATCTGCGAGAAGCCGAAGCATCTCGAACAAGCCTGGCGTGTTTGTGTTTGGCGCTACCGCACTAGCGTTGCTGGGCAACATGAGACGTATGCAGTGACGTAAGATCTGGCTCTGTTGTGGCTCTCTAGCCGGTGAAAAGGCAAACCGGTTCTTAGTAAGCTTGTCAGTCGAACCAACTCCGAACCAGCTCTGGCTTTGGCTCTGAACCAGCACCCGGTTCTTGTTGGTGGAAAAGGGGTAAAGGTGATATGAGATTGTACCAGTTCTCGGCTCCAGTTCAATGTTCCTTCACGAGATCCTTCTTCCGCAACTCAAGTTAACTCACTGGTTCAGTAGGAGAGGAAGAGAAGACCTGTGCTCGATCCTACTACTTTATCCACAGTTCGATTCACAGTTCGATCCTTATTTGGGCACGGCTCGCCAGTTCCTGCTTGCACCAACTCTCGAACTTTGCAGTGAAGCAGGGACATCTCACGTGCAGCTTCCTCGATCCCGATCCTCGTTCGGCATCCAAACTCAGCAAATAGAAAATATCAGACAAAACCAAAAGAAAATCCAGAAAGGATATAAAAAGAAATATAAAGTCCAAAGGGGAAAACAAAACAAAAACCCAACTTGAAAAGACAAGGCCAAAAATACAATTAGGCACTCCTCTCAAAAATACACATATTACCACACTCCAATATCAATATATTTAACTATTAACATTTCAAACTTCACTTTTCATATAATATTAACACATTAACTTCTCATTTATATTCGAAAAACAGGATTTCAAATGACGCGCTAGGCCACATCTGCTCAATTTTCACGTGCGTCACACTCATTCGTCTCCTCAAACTCAGTTATTCGACGAAAACTACAAGTTTAGATTTCACAAATGTGACCCTGGACCACAAAAGCAGTCTTATGTGTCAATTTTCTAAAATTGAGATTTATACATCGCCTGAAAGCTGAATAAATAAGCTTTCCATTGATGTATGGTTTGTTAGGATAGGACAATATTTGTCCGAGATACAACTATTTGAAATTGAGAATCTGAGGGTGCAAAAAAATCTAAATATTGAGAAAATCGCCTTTAAAGGTTTCCATTTCTGTTGGTGATTGTCCTGCATCCACTTACAAAAATACAATTTAGATATATTTAAGGTAGGAAATTTACTAAATATCTTCATGGATCATGATCTTTACTTAATATCCTAATGATTTTTGGCATAAAAGAAAAATCGATAATTTTGACCGATAGTGTTTTGTTGGCTATTGCCACAAATATACCCGTGCTACTTAAGACTGGTTTTGTGATCCAGGGTCACAAATCATCAAAAATAACTTCTCTCTTTATAATATCACTTATTTAACACATTTATGAAGAAATCTTGTATTATTTTTCCCTTTTTTTACAGAAGGTTGACTCTTACACAAATTTAGCTAAATATAACACACATATCTGGCATTTGAACACATTTTATCAGATATTTATACACAAGAACCTTAGTAATGACAATAAAACGAAAACTTCACTTACCAAGAGTACTCTAATATCAATTTAGAAAAAGTTCGCGGCAGCTCTTTCAGCTTTAGGCCCGTGCGTACTTCAATGCACTTCAATGCACGTAAGTTACAGCTAGTTTCACTTTACTCAAAATCAATTATCACAGCATCAAGTTCTGTTTCTATTTCTCAAAATCTTTGTGTTCAATATCTCTAAACAAACTATTAGCTCGCTCAGTCTAGTTCTTTCTCTTCTCCGATCGCGCTCACTGCTTCGTTCTTTCTCTGCTTCTCTCGGAAATTATTATCCGGTTGTTAAGTCGTGACGTAAGCGCTCTCCGATAATACTGTTTCCGGGTCCAAACCTACCTACCTACCGCTTTCGCCAGAGTTTTAACGTGTTCCCTTGTTGTTTAAATAGATCGGAGTTAAAAAAAACAAGTGACATTTAACTGTCATCTACCGCTTTCCCTGTGACGAGAAAGATAAGAGAAAATGGCGGCAGTTGATTAGGTAAGTTACAAATCTTAAACGAATAAAGAAACTTTGGCGCCAGTGGGTGCTATCCCTTAATCCCTAGTAACACCCACTGGCACTCAAGCGAAAAAAGCCCTTTAAGAAAAGGTTTTATGTAGTCTAGGATCTGAAAGACGAGCGGAGCGCTTGGGCCCGGAAGAGGCTAAACGTCACGCGTGACGTCAGACTAAACAACCGAATTGCATCATCTCTCGACTCCGATGACTCCACCCACTAAGACGGCCAACTCTGATTCGTTTGTTAGGACCAATCAGCGTCTCATTAAATCAAATCACTCTTCTCTAATTTATGTATTCTTATTTTCTCTTTTCTTTACAGATATTTAATAAAATAACTGTTTATTCACTTAAGTGTCAGTTTCTTTCTTTTCTATTTCAAAAAATAAAAACATCTTTAGTAACCTGGGTTACACCTACGCATAGTAAAAAAAAACATGGTGAACGATTGAAGAAATCAGACCAATAATAAAGGCTATCACAATCATGTTTTTATTTTATCTGTCAGTAGCCTATACTGTACGTCTCGTCTCTTTATAGCGGACTATCATACAATAAAGCAACTTTTTTTTCGGGAGCTTCCTCTGTTTCTCTGACTGAAAATATCTGTAACGTTAGCCTAAGTTACTGGGAGTCGAGAGAGTGCTAAAAGCTCATCAGGTCTTATTTTTGGTGGCATATATTTGTAGAAATTATCATTCTTTCTAAATGTGATGTATGTCTTGTAACGTTAACTACCAAATAAACAGAGACAGACGCGACTGGAGAAGTGTGTCCTCTTTCTTTTGTGAAACCTAACGGTAATTTATTTCTGTGACTAATGTGCAATTTTGACATACATTAATTCATGATCAATGTATCACTTTTTATTGTAAACCTGTGTTAAAACATCGATGCTTGGGTTTTAAATATTCAAGTAAACAACAAAAATGCCAGCAAACGGTCGCTTTTCAGTCGTTTCCTGTGATTTCTTTTTGATTAGTTTTCTGATAAAACAACTTTTTGTTGGTAAAATGATGGGTTAGTGTGACGTTGTTCCACAGAGGCCTGTTGGCTGTTACGGGCGTGTAAGGTAACGATATGACCGTAACATACAGAGGGCCAACGTTACTTCCGTACCCCGCAGCCTCGTTTTGGTTTAAGCTGGTGACGTAGGTGAATAAGGCTACGTCCACATTAATCCGGATACATTTGAAAACGGAGTTTTCGTTTAAAAACGCTCTCCGTCCACACTAGCGTTTTCAGGCGTTTTCAGACGTTTCAGTGTGGATGAGAAACTTATAAATTTACCTTACTGCGCATGCGTGAAACCTCACAAAAGCTCACTGACAGATGGAAAAATAAAGAAAGGTATCGCGCAATTCTTCTAACATGATAATTTTATTTAGCAAAATATCTCACCATTCACTGATGCGTCCAGGTCGCACTCAGTCACCATATGTTTGGTCTAAAACGCGACTGCTCTCCTGTATTGCCGCAGGACAGCAAATGTGTGTACATTTTCTATCATCTGTGCAGTACTGTGATATGAAGAGTGTGCAAAGTAACATATTTTAGCAACAGTGTGAAAGTGAATAGCACATAACAGGCACAATACCGGTAAACATCAGGTAAACATCTATTGGTACAACATGGATCACATGACTAAACTTACGTCATCGTTTTCAAATACCTCCGGCTTCACAGTCCACACTACAACGCGAAAACGGAGTTTTCAAATTTATCCACTTTGGAGAGCGTTTTCCAAAAGCTACGTTTTCGTTGACTTAAAACGCCGTTTCAGTGTGGACGGAAGGCCAAAACGGAGAAAAAAATATACGTTTTCAAACGAAAACGTATCAGTGTGGACATGGCCTAAGGCGAATAACAACAAAAAACATTTCACATACAGTATTTCAGAAAAAATAAAAAATGACATTGGAGACCTAGAAGCTGCGCTGAGCGTAACTTACACAACACACACACATACTTATTGAGCATGCTACAAAACCCATAAAAGCAACAATTATTAAAAAAAATTTAAAAAAATTAAATTAAAAAATTTAATTAAAAAATTTAAAAAAAAAAAAAAGAAAAGGAATATGTATGGAAAACCTTACAAACACCAGGGCAGGCAAGACAGGCGAGAAGTGGTTTCAACGGGACAGCATCTCTGTCCCAATTTGAGACACTCTCGCACTGTACTCCCTCTTTTAATGCACCTTAGACATTGCACATAACACACACACACAAAAAAAAAATTAGGAAAAGATAGGGACTGATGAGATATGGGGGAAGGTTATCTTATACTATCTTATTATATCATATTTTATTTTATACAGGATTGACAATGGCAATTGTTACATAGGAGGAAGGATGGAAATAAAAATCGACCAACACAATATTGGCAATATGGTGGTAGTGGGGAGTGGGGTGGTGATGGTAATGACAATGGTAATAAATAATAAATGGTTACTTTGTTTATGCATACACATACCCACACTCACACCCGCTCACATACACACTTAGATCAAACAATTAAATCACCTTTATGTCACTTCTGGAATTATGGATTTACAAGATTGCTCACTACTGTACTATGTTGGTTTGTATATGTATGTCTGACTGTTAAATAAAAAAAAAGAAAAATAAAAAAAAACGTAAGACTTAAAAAAAAAAAAAAAAAAAAAAAAAAAGCAACAATTATTAATAGTACTTACAGGTTGTGATTCGGAGGAGGAAGCTGATCCAAATAAACTTGGTACTGAACCTTCCTTCAGTGTCCGCCGGCTTGTGAATCCACACTTGAAAGCATTCATGTTTGTAAAAGGAATCCGCGAACACAGCTCAAGGTGGCTATACTTGTGTGGTATAGTTGTAAATATAAACTCTAGCCACTGATTCTTCACATGCTCTTCCCTGGGCAGTGAAAAAAAAAGTTCGCTTTTGACATGATGTCAAACTTCGTCGACATGATGTTTTCAAGTGGGCGTATCTTGTTCAAATAACTTGTCAGTTGACGTCATCTAGACAGAGAAAAAGCATCGTTCGTCTATCGATATCAGCGACTCAGAGTCGACTCTTACTTTTGAGAGACAATAACTATAATAACTTTTTTTTTTGTAATAACTTTGTATACGGTGAACTTTCATATTTAAAACTTTGCAGGATGTTTTTGTTCACTTAGATCTATGTTACACACTACATGAAAGGTAATTTTCAAAATTCCATGATAGGTACCCTTTAAAATAGTCCGTGCGACAGTGACGAGAATACTTTTACAACTTAATTTACCATTTATTTTCTTCTGTGTCAGTTTCTGACAAAGTTTGTGACATACAAACAAATACAAAAAGTATTCTCATCGCTTCATAAAATTAAGGTTGAACCACTGAAACCACATGGACTATTTTAATGATGTCTTTACTACCTTTCTGGACATTGAAAGTGGTATTAATGTTGCAGTCTATGGGGGGTCAGAAAGCTCTCGGATTTCATCAAAAATATCTTAATTTGTGTTCTGAAGATGAACGAAGGTCTTATTGAATTGGAATGACATGAGCGTGCTGCGTGAGTAATTAATGACAGAATTTTTCATTTTGGGGTAAACTAACCCTTCAACATGTTTACATATTGGTTGCTGTTCCATTGTAAAATAACAAACAATAGAAGCTGAAAAAATATTCAAAATGTGATTTGCAACATTATATGCATGTCTAGCAGCAATCAATATTTCCTGTAGTGAATACTTAAATTCTATTTGCAATATATTTCACCCTTCCAACTAATTACAAATATGTTATTTTTTTTTGTCCTCCTGAGGCTGACATTTTTTGTCATTAAACCTTTGTTTTTAAAATGTCTTCTGAGGGACCCGGTACATTCACTAGCTGCCTTCAGACTTGAAGGGCGTAATTACCTCGGGAGCAACGAGCACTTGGTTCCAGCAGAAATCACTTAAGACCTGACGGCAGGCCTGAGTCTGACTTGACCTCAAACTGTCCATGAGAGCCACTCAGAGCAGCCGGAGAGGGGAAGAATTTAACACACACACGCGCACGCACACGCACGCACACGCACACACACACACACACACACACACACACACACACACACACACACACACACACACACACACACACACACACACACACACACACACACACACACACACACACACACACGCACACACACGCACACAGATCCTCTGGCCTGTACTGCAGCTCATTAGCTCAACAGCCTGGCTCAACTTCCCCTCTTGGCTTTTGTCTGCTTGAGGACAAACTCATGAGATGAAGGGACTCTGTGTGCATGTGTATGTCAGAGAAGCTGCCAAAGCAGCGGGTTAAACCATTTACAATTAAGCAGGTCTAAAAATTCACATTTCACATTGTTACAAAAGAATTCTATTTCAAATAAAATCTGTCTTATTTCTACTTATCAAAGAATACTGAAAAATGTATCATGGTTTCCATAAAAAATATTAAGCAGCACAACTGTTTTCAATTTCTAAAGGGTCATGTGACGCTGAAGACTGGAGTTCTTTTAATGATGCTGAAAATTCCGCTTTGTCATCAATGATGCTGAAAATTCCGCTTTGTCATCAATTACATTACATTTTAAAATATATGCAAATAGAAAATGGCATCGTTCGTCTATCGATATCAGCGACTCAGAGTCGACTCTTACTTTTGAGAGACAATAACTTTGTATACGGTGAACTTTCATATATAAAACTTTGCAGGATGTTTTCGTTCACTTAGATCTATGTTACACACTACATGAAGGTAATTTTCAAAATTCCATAAGGTGTCCTTTAAAGATGCATGCAGTTAAAGATAAAAATGCGATAACAATCCTATATTCACAAAATATCACCAATGTAATAAATACACAATTATCCACACACATTTTAGATAATTACACAATTAACTCCTTGCATTACTGTAAATATTAACTCCATCAAACTGTAAATACTGTAAATATTCTCTTCTATTTTCTCCACATAAAATGAATCATGCAAATTACTGTTTAACGCATAAATTAAATTATCAATGAATTGCATTTAGGGTCCTACACTTTGGATTCTGTCTTTAGATTACCAATGTTCAATAAATAGATTTGGATCCTCAACCTTTTTGTCTCGGAGCATTCCTGATATAATCTTGAAAGCTTTATTGAATTGTGTGATGTTTTAATCATTCCTGTGAAACTATTGCTTATCATAAATGTAGCATCATATGCATTTTATTCAGAATCACAGAATGCAAGAACAACTCTGAAAATAGTCAGAAGATGAAAATTCATATAAAAAGCTTTATTTAACACTTCTTTGAGGTCAATGAAAATAAAATCATACAACAAATTAAAAAAAGACTGTACATATGACACATTGTTCAGTGGTCTTATGAAAATATAACATTTAACATTTAAAATAAAACATTAAGGCTTCTTTACAACGCAGCGCTCAAATCAAAATAATTTAATCAGCTTAGGCATTACTAAATATTTTAAGTTTTTTTTTCTAAATTGAAAACCAACTTATTTAGGCAGTGCATGAACATACATATGAAGTCTATGAAGTCATTTGAAGGATGTTGATGTTGATGGTGTTGATGTCAGGATTTTCTTCAGTGGCACAGTGACAGATGTACTGTGTGGCACAGACTGATGGTTCCTGCAAAATCAGAAAAAAAGTTAATTTAATATAATTGTATTAATTAATTTAGTTAATTTATATGTGTCTCCCTCTGCCAGATGAGTTTGTGTTTGTATTGAATATGTAAATGATAAGTAAATAAACTTAAAGCAGATTTTCTCACCTCTTTTCAAGAGCCTTTATTATGACATTTTTAGTGAATTTTGACTCAGGATTCATGCATTTCTGTCCTGCACCATTCTTCAGAGTGACACTGTCAAACGACGAAAGCGATGAGCTTAATCTTACTCAGGATAGTTTGTACAGTTGATGAACATTTAAATAAATGAATGCATACAAATATAGGCTATGCTTACATAATCTCATGTTTGCGACAAGATGGACTTGGAGGGATGATTTCAACCTTCTCGATGTTCTTCACTAAAACCATGTTTGCACCTTTGTCTGCACACAAGCATCTGCCCGTTGAAGACCTGTCCTGCCCTGGAAAATCAATTTAATTATAGTCTATTAGCTGCAGAACATCACCATAACCAAAGATACAAGATATGCTAAAAGATTTTGATCTATAACTCTCAGAGATCAAACTCACCTTTCACTCCTACAGCAATCAGACAGGCAAGAAGAACAAAAGCTGCAATAGTCTTCATTGTCTTGTTCTCGATGAACTGTGCTTGTCTGGGTCAGTGAGATTATGACCTAAATCCTTCAGAGCTCATTTAAATACTCTAGCACCAGGGGTTTCCCCTCAGTTTTTGTTCTCGTTTTTTCCCCACTACTCCAGCTTCCTCTCCTTTTTAGTTGTGATTTCTCAGAAGTGCCTCCTAAATCACCAGAAACTGTGATTTATGGCACTCTGAGATGAAATTTACATAAATGAGGATGTAAATATTGCATAAATAGATTCGTTTTTTTAATTAGCGCCAATTCAGGCCACAATAACAAAACAGCTGCTCCGCACGAAAGCACCATTGTGAATGCCCGTGTAAACGCGCGCATTTTACGTTTGCCTTTAAATTAGCGATTTAAAAGCCCCCGCCGGTGATACCGGTATTACCGGTGTTGTCACATGTCGATTAACTGGTATGAAAATATCCTCACCGTCACATCCCTATACAAATACAAATATATATACACTTTTAAGAAAAATGGTTCTAAACAGTACCAAATTAGGGTTCTTCGGCTTGCAACAATATCAGAACCCTTTTTGGTGCTAAATTGATAAGTCATATCAAGTGCTGTGAGAAAATGCTATAAATCTCAACCTTCAACATCTTCACACGCAACATAGCCTACTAGCCGAGACATATTCTTGATGTGACGTAATAACGCATAGACATGCTCAAATTTCCCGCGGAAATCCACCAGTACCACTGGAATTAAAAACATTATTACAAGCTTACCGTTTTAACCAAGCTAAGGCAAGCAGATCGTTTTAAACACTGGCTGGTTATGTAGGCCCCTACTTGCTCAAAACATTCTTTTGGATAATTTTTAACCCAAAAAAGTTGGGTTAGACTGCAGCTATATACATGCAAAATATATACATGCAAATTTTAATAAAATTTTACTTTTTTTTGTGTTGTTCATGTCTCTGCAGATGATAAGGTTATGATATGACAGCATCTGAAATACACAATTGAGTTTTGTGTCTCTTCCTGGACAGAATGAGCCCTTTACCATGTTAAAAGGAAAAAGTGATATAAAGTCATGGTATAGCTTTAATGTTTTTTTTTTTTTTTTTGTGACTGGGTAGCCTATGTTTAGGCATAAAGTAATAATAATAAAAAATCAAACTATATGGATCATAAATTCCATTTATCTGTTACTTTGGAGAAGATGAGTATCCTTAAATGGACAATGTGTACTTTTTTAGGTATTTTATCATCTAAAATCAATATTTTTATTCATGTCCTCAATGGTGTACAAATACCTCTGCCAATTATTGGACTTATTCTTGTAAACAAAGAATTTATTATCTTTATGTACATGGGACGGGTAGGGCCACGGAGGCTTCCATGTAGTTCCGCCATCTTGAAAAAACTATAATTGCAAGAGAGAGACAAAAAGTACTAGGCCAACATGTTTCCGTAAACAAAAAGGCGGTAATAAAGAACCCTAAACTCTAACACAAAGGACCATTTTAGTAAAATGGTTCTTTGTGTTAGAGTTATAAGGGTTCTTCAGAACGATACGGTACTAAATAGAACTGTTACTGAGTCAGTGTCAGTGTATATATTAGTCTATGGGTGAGTAGGCCTAGGCTATAGGAGTCCTTAAAGGGATAGTTCACCCAAAAATAAAAATTATCCCATGATTTACTCACCCTGAATCCATTCTAGGTGTATATGACATTCTTCTTTCAGACAAATACAATCGGAGTTATATTAAAAATGTCCTGGCCCTTCCAATTCTCAGAATGGGAGTAAATTTTGGAAGTCCATCAGAGTGTATCCACTATCCATCCATGATAAAGTGCTAGAAATGGCTCTGGTGGCTTAATAAAGGCCTTCTGAGGCGAAGTGATGCATTCGTGTAAGAAAAATGTCCATATTTAAAACTTTATCTAGGTGAAATTACTAGCTTCCGGCAGACAGCCGCACCGACTTACACCAAAAGAGAAATACTTGACGATGATGTATAGACCTTATGCACCAGGGAAACGTGGGCGCCGTCATCTTTAGAATATTGTCTTTGAACTTCCGTTTTTGCGGTCGCTCTGTATATCTCTATGGCATCGCTGTCGAGGAGTAATTAGCTGGTGAAGTGGATTTACTTATTGTAGAGTGTAAAGTTATCATGAGCATTGTAATGTTCATCATAAGCATCGTAAAGCAGATGTCTTAACAAATGTCGACCGGGAATTTTTTTACTAGTAGTTCATTCATATCTATGCAAGATTGCTGTGAAAAAAATACAGACCGGAAGTCAAAAGACAACGAGCGCAGCGCTGAAAAGGGGCGGGGCTACATGAGTAGCGTAAGCTTTGACACCTCTCGCGGATCAAACAGGGCTGGGCCACCGCGTTCATCATTACGTTAGTTTTAAATATGGATATTTTTCTTACACAACGCATCGCTTCTCTTCAGAAGGCCTTTACTGTAATTGTTTATCATTAAATGTGAGCTTCTTATTAATATCTATTTCAGATACAGGGGAAGTGAAAACTGATGATTGATTCTGTTCCTCTGAAAACAGAAGTTTAGTTCATTTTCTAGTTTGCTGTGATGTCACTAATTTTCATCATCACTGTATTGTTGATTATCCAAAATGTTAGTGTTTATTATTATTTTAAACATTTTAATAATTTGTGCACATGGTTGTGTGCACATGCACATTTGTGGCAAACTTGATTGTTTGTTTACATTTGTTTGTACAAATGACATTATTAGATGAATGTCAGTATTAAGGGTGGTTTAGTACTTGTGCAGGAATGTATTACATTTGGTCTCTAAATGTATGTTTGGTTGAAAGAATTCACATCAGCTTTCAAAATTGTAGTAAAACAAACTTTTCCTCATTAGCAAGAACAATCATGACACTAAATGACAAGAGATCAGCACATATCCAAAGCTTTGAGCAAAGACATTTAAAAGAAATGGGAAATCGAAACTGCTGTGCTTGTGAAAGTGAAACTGGGAACTGTGACCGTGCTATAAACCCCTGATCTTCTGATGGCTATATAAGCAGCTAATCATTTTCATTAATAACAGACAATCATCAAAACCTTAAACACAATGAAGACTGCTGCAGTTATAGTTTTTCTGGTCTGTCTGCTTGTTTCAGAAGTACACGGTGAGTGTTGCGTATCAATACCTACTATTGATTCTGCAAGAGTATCTCTTCTAATTTTATTTATTAGTTTATTATTATGTTCTGCAGCTAAAAAATCCTAAAATCTCTCCTCCAGGGCAGAACAAGATTCACAAAGGCAGGTGCTTCTGTGCTGACAAAGGAGTGGATGTGGTTTTAAGGAAGAACATTGAGAAGTTTGAAATCATGCCTCCAAGTCCGTCTTGTGGAAAACAAGAGATTATGTAAGAACAAAAACATTGATTTTACATGGATATTTACACATTAATGATCATACTGCTATCTTAACATTCTTGAACGCATTCAGCTCATGTTTCCTTTTTTTATTTCCAGTGTCACTTTGAAGAGTGCAGAGCGGAAATGCTTAAATCCAGAGTCTAAATTCACCCAGAATTTAATCAGGAGGGTTCTTGAAAAGATGTTAGTGTAAATTTATTTGTAGTTTTGCTGTGTTAATCTACAACTTAGCACCATATTGCTACTTATTAAATTAATAAATTATATAAAAATTAATCTAAACATTTCTAAAATAATATATAACAAACTGTTTCTGATCTTTTCAGGGCCCATACGCTCATTTGAATCTGGATTAGCTGCTTTTTATGCCACTGAAGAACATACTGATACCCATGAAATGCTGTATAACCTCTAGTTGACAGTTATTGCATTTGAGAACATAGAACATCTGTAAAAACATAGTGAAGTATAGTGTAAATATTTGCTTGTTAATTTATGCATCTGACTGTGTAGTAATTTATTAAAATGTTTTAATTCTTATCCAAGTAAATGTTTTATGTCATTGTTTTATGTTCATCTTTTGTGCAGTGCTGTTATACAATCCACTTGTTTAATTATCTTATTTTCCCTCTCTTTTCACTGTTACCAAATAAAATAAAATAAATCCTTAAATGATTTGGCTCTGTTAAGTCAAATACTGATTTACACACTGTGCAGGTCAATATAGGGTAAAATTATTTAGCACATTTTGCATACAGGACAATGATGCATTTTCCAATATATTATCAATTAAGGAAAGAAAGCATTTGCTATTTAGTTTTTAAAGCAAAAATCTGAACATAAAAGGAGATTATACTGCCCCACTAATGATGAACCTGGCTGGGCCAAGAAGCCTCCTGAGTGAAAGCCTCTGTCATAACGGTCAGTTTTTATAGAATATGCAAGAAAAAAATTATCCTATTTAACAAAGGTTTAAAGTAGGCTATAAGCTTTTAAAAACTCATAGTGTACAACTATAGTCTCCAGGCTCATGGTGTCACAGGCACCAATATTTTAACAAATCATAAAAGATGAATAGGCTATCTATCTGGCCATCTGAGATTTCAGTATGGAAATAAACATTAGGATCAGGAACTTTCGGTAGTATTACATCATATAATGGAGTGAATATTAGCACCATTTATTGTTTGCTTTTGGCATCTGATAGAGTGTTTAGACCATGGAAATGGTGACATGACGTCAGACTTAGCAAGCAGAAAGTAACGTATATACAAGTGAAACAGCTTCTTGAACAAAGAAAAATAGATAGTTTGTGCATTGATTTTGTCCATGAGGAATTGGTTGGATGGTTGTTGAGATGGTTGGATGGTTAAGACAACAACACGTGTGTGAGTGTCAAAATCTGATTGTTTTCTGAAGAGTCAACAATTTCAACAGTAAAAGACTGTAATGCAGGTTCTAATCTTGGGTCCCAGAGTGAGTTTTAAATATGATTTGTTAGCTAAAACAAATAATTGTGTCTGAATTGTGATGAACAAAATTAATTATATATTCATCTACACTGTAAAAAATTTCCGTAAAAAAACGGTAGATTGAACCATATAAATTTGAAGGAATTTTCC
Organism: Chrosomus eos; assembly: GCA_036326025.1. Lineage (NCBI taxonomy): Eukaryota > Metazoa > Chordata > Actinopteri > Cypriniformes > Leuciscidae > Chrosomus > Chrosomus eos. Next base: position 25,889,078 of record CM070820.1, on the reverse strand, counting down.
GTATTTGTCTTTTACAGGTCATTTACCCGTATTTTGAATTACGCGTTGCATTGTGGGAACAAGAACCTGGCGCCGCGAAAAGTGAAAAGACGCAACCGCCATTACACACGCAGATGACCGCAGCCAAAGTTGCTTATTAAAGTCGGATTTCGGGTGTGTGGAAGCCATTCTGACACTTCTGTGGTAAAATACGAAATTTATGTTTTGCTAAATGTCAAATAAGCTATTGACGTAACGTTATTTAGTTGCCATCTGGCATGTTAGGCAAATGAATGTCGGAGCCGTCGCGTTTGTCATTTTATGCATATCGTCACACATTAAAATATTTAGTTTACACTCGTGGAGGTACCCTGATATATGTGTTATATTGTGCCCTCGTTGTAATTTGGTTTAATTACTTTTATTTGTCGAAAATGCGGTTTATTTCTTGACGAGCGCATCCGTTAACCAGCTGTGATTAAATGCAGTAGCAGCTAACGTTACTAACGTTAGTTTTTTTCGGAGCAATTTAATGCCTTCAAACAAAAGCTACCAGAGGAATCGTCAAGAAAAGTAAAGGCCATTAAGACTTGCTTGATTTAAAAGGCATGAAGATACAACGTGAAGATGCTGTGTGTGAAGATGAAGTAACTGTTACAGCTGGATCATGGAAAACACCACCAGTTTTTCTGCCAAATGAGGTAAGTTAAAGTGTAAATTGCAGGTAAAAATTTTCACGAAGATAATGCAATGTGCTTACTAAATATAAAGATAAGAACCGCCCACCATTGTTTTTTTTTATATTTTTTATACCAAATGCTGAATATAATGAAAAGTTGGTTCGTTTTACAGTGCTTTTAACCACGCCCCCTCCTTCCACTAGGCTGGGCGTGATGTCATAACAGGGACTCCAAGCTTTTACGGTCTATGCAACAAGCCTAGAGTTACGTTATATTGGAGTCCTAGCTAGCGAAAATGGTTAACTATTGTGCTTGTGCGGGATGTACGAATACATCAACGGGGGAGAGGCAAGTTCCCCAAGGACAAACGGCTGATTCGTGCCTGTAAGTGTTCGCATAACTTACCCGAGGTAGAGCTTAGATCGGCCCAAAACATCAAGCAAGACCCTAACGTTACCCGAGCCCGCTGTGTCCGAGTCCGGCCCGACACATAAACTGTAATTATGAGCCCAAGCCCGGTTTAAAACCGGCTATTTTTGAATACGTGTGTCGTTATAACTGACGTGCTCAACCACTTTCTTATATTACTTTCTCCCGACCGCAACATTCATGTTTTGTCCCGCTCCCGCCCGCAAAAATACTTTTTTTCTGTACCTCCAAATACTTTCAAGTTAGCCTACGTGTTAGCCCACCATACACATCAGCATACATTCTCCTGATCAATTGTTTGTTGCATTAACACACAAACCACTGTTATAACATAAAAGCAAGCGGGCTACTGCGTGCATGGTTTGGCATGACTGCGCGCAAAGTGCGATCCCATAATAATTCCTAAAGCTGACATCAGTTCACAGAGATCTCGCACATCTCTGTTATTATCAATGAAGCTTCCATAATATATAACGTTACACTATGTTTGTTATAATTAGAGGATTTGCCAGCATACAGAATTCAGCACTGAACAAAAAGTCTGTTTTGAGCGGTGAGGGAAGTCTATCGTAAATGCTTCTGATTGGCCATTATTGCGTTCAAGAAATCAACACATATGTCTGTGATTGGCTACATCGCTCCTCGCTGCTGACATGTTAGAAATAGAAACTCTGCCTGTAAACCGTTTCTATTTTGTTTTAGATGTTCTTATTGATTTTCTGCAACAGATGAATAAAAATGTATTAGTTTTTACGTTTTATTCAGATATTTCTAGTTTGCGGGAGTCCCGCAAATCGTTTTATTCTCCCTCAAACAGCACACAAAGAGTGAGTGCATTACTGCCCGCAGCTCCCTGTTATGACATCATCACCCAGTTACGGTAAAAAACACGCTACCTTTGAAGAAACCCCAATAAATGCTATTTTAACGCATTTTAAGACAGAAATTTTTAAATATATCCATATTGTGCACTTTAATGTACACAATAATCGGTTGTGGTGGTTAACCTGCAATTTACACTTTAACGTTGTTTGCGTTAGACTTTTTTTTTGTTTTAGACGACACACACAAACACACTCACCGCGCGCGCGCGCGACTTTAAACCACAAATAATGACCACGAAATATTAATTTACGTTTTACATGACTGCTGTCTACTCTTCTGCCTGTAACGTTAGTCATTCTTAAACGTTACCATATCCCTCCTCAGTTTGTTTCATTCATAGTTTTTCTGTTGTTTTCTTATCTATTGACAGGACATTGCTGTTGTAGTTTGCATACCAAGCACCACCTGCATGCTGCTTATGGGTTTGTATTTTGTTTTATTACCATTTTTTTATTATTAATTACTACGAGTGTTCAATACGGGCAACACACATTCAAATTTAAAGTCTGAGGAAAAGTGTTGATAGAAAAAGGTGGTTGCTGAATACCCCCTTCAAAGGTGTGTATGCTTACATGATCAGTAGAAATACAAATTGTATAGTGACGATTTAAACAACTATGTTTAAAGGGATAGTTCACTTTAAAATGAAAATTCTGTCATCATTTACTCACCCTCAATTTGTTTCAAACCTGTATGAGTTTCTTTCTTCTGCTGAACACAAAGATATTTTGAAGAATGTCAGTAACCAAACCATTAACTGAAGCCATTGACTTCCATAGTATTTTTTTTTCCTACTATGGAAGTCAATGGCTCCAGTTAACGGTTTGGTTACTGACATTCTTCAAAACATCTTCCTCTGTGTTCAGCAGAAGAAAGAAATTCATACAGGTTTGAAACAACTTGAGGGTGAGTAAATAATGAAAGAATTTTAATTTTAAAGTGAACTACCCATTTAAAGCAGTTTTCTGAAGTGATCGTGTAATGTAATATCTTTATGATTGTAATATCATTTTGTAATATCTTTTTTGTTTAAGGTGGTGGACAATCAGGATTGCTGTCATTCAAGAAGTTATTATTGACCACATCTCTACCCCATTGAGGCAGTGAGCTACAAAATACCTGAAGAAAATGCAACTACAACTTTTCCTGGAGTTCATATAAAGGTAAGCAACACATTTTTAATTAAATGATTTATAGATTGTTATTGTGTTTCTGTTTATTTAGTTGAAAATAATTAAACATATTATAATGTATAGTTGAGCAGACAAGCTAACATGACATGCAATTGGAGTCCACTGAAAACAAAAGTCTTAGCATTGTATATACAGTGTTTGAATTTGAAAGGATGGCATTAGGGATGGCTGATTATTTATAGTTGATAATTTTACGAACGTAAAATACTGTACAATTGTTTTCCTCAACCTGGTCTGCATGATATTTTGTAGTTAATTTTCCTTCATTTAATTTCTTGTGTAGCTAAAATATATATTTTTTTTCTTCATATCCAACTTTTCTGTGCTGAAATCCTGAACGAAGGCCGAAAAGACTGAGATGAAGGAAACCAAATGTCTACACATTCCTCCAAGACTGCTGAAGTTCCTGTATGAACAACTTTGAAAAACAATGTAAAGTATTAGCTTTTGTCAAATCTCAAAATGAGACTTTAACTGAACATACCGATCACTCCTTCATCTAGGCGATAGACCGGGATCAGCACTTCCTCATCAAACAGATCCAGGATAATCTACCTGATGAACATCAACGTCCAGCCCTGAACCCTCTACCTGTGTCGGCACGGAGAGAACAACGACAACCTGGAGGAACAGCTGGGCCGTGATGCAGGCCTCTCGCCGCGAGACAGACAGGTACGGTTAACCGCAGACAGAACCATTACAGTACACGGTAACTAAATTTGAAACATCATGATGGTTTGGCCACATACTGTTCTCTCCCCTTTGTAGTTTTTGGTGGCTAAACCCAAGTTTGCAGTCCTACCAGGACCTGGCCCAATCAGTCCGGTGACTCTGAAGAATTGACTACACATTTCTTGGTGAGTGAGTTTTTCCCACCTAGAATCTTTGTTTTCTTTGTTTTGACACATTCTGTATGTCAGTAATAGTGTTTTGTATTTCTTTTACAGCCTTCATCTTACCTGAAGACAAGAAGAATACACTTTTCCCTTTTGTGTTTTTTTTTTCCTTTTATATTTTAGTTTTCATGGAATTGTTGTAGATCTATAAGTAAATAAAAATATTTTTTAATCACAGAAGATTTGTTTGAAATGTTTTCAACAAGAGTTATCATTACACTGTTAACTAACAGAAAAGTAACAATTCTATTTGCTGTAGGTATATTGCCTAAATTTATCTGTTTTATTTTTACTGTAGGAAATCCATTTTAGGTTTGATGGAAGTGTCCGTAAATGGTAAAGAAAAAGTCAGGTAAATCTACGGAAATATCTGATAGGGTTTACGGAATTGTCCATACAATAACGCAAACATTTACGGAAAATACGGAATTTTCCATTTTAGGTTTAACGGAAATGTCCGTCAATGGTACAGAAAAACTCATATAAATCTACGGAAATATCCGTTTTGAGGTTTACGGAAGTGCCCGTACAATAACGGAAAAAGTGCTGGTAATTAATTACCAGCACTTTTTCCGTTTTTTAACGGAATTTTTTTTAACAGTGTACCCATCTAATAAATCGAATGCAATATACATGGCTATAACATATTCAGTATAAATAGGGGATTTAAAGTCTTCTAATTTCATTCATGGCATAATGCTTCTCCTGATTTCCTCGTCAGTCTTGTTGGGAATGTTAAGGCTGTTTCATCCGATTCAATACCAGTTAAATCATCAAGTGATTTGTGGCTTGTAACAGAGAGGTGAAACGCTTCCCACTGGCTATCGCAACGCTGTTTAATAATAGTGTTCGGGACCGGGAGTAAACACAACTCCATGTCGTGCTGAAACAACTAGCGAAACAACTGAAAACAGGGCTATTTGTTGTCACTGTAGCCTACTGACCGAGAAACCGCTTCAAATGATTAAGTGACAGAGCTGTCCGAACGAATCTGAATAGTTTCAGATTGTTATGCAAGCACGTAATCGAACCAAAAGAATTATTCATTCATGAATGACTGTTATCGCTGGTTCAGTCGACAGAAATACGGGACACACATAAAATAACGTGAAACGTTTCTCAGGTCAATTGGAGTGTGTATATGAAAATAAATTAGCAGGAAAAGAGGAGGAGGGAGGTTGGTGCCGTTGGGCCGGATGAATATGATTGGCGAGCCCGATTTGGCTAGCGGGCCACCAGTTGAATAACCCTGCTCTATTGCATCCTTCGCCAGAGGTCAGTCGTGCACAGTTCCTGCATCAACCCCAGCTCAGAACTACCCTTGTGCAGCTCTTTTAGTGCTTTGGCCTGGTGGACTTGCAGGGTGCCCCCATCACATGTAAGGCAAAGGCAGGCACTGCCTTCATGCCAGCGGCACTGTAAGCCTTAGCAGCCAGGCCTGCCGTCGTCTTACAGGCCTTGGACGGGAGCTACAGACGGTTCCTATAGGTGGAGGATAGTGACCTCTGACCCAATGCATGATGTATAGACAAACGCGGAAGCGCAGACGATAGAGCAAAACAAAACACCGGTCAGGAATTAGAAGTCTAAAACAAGAATTTAAAAAAAAGAAATAAAGAAGAAGAGAAGAGGAGCTTGAGTTTGTTGAAACTATCTATTTGTTTGAACCGCAAGAGGTGTCTGCTCTCTCCTAAGCCTACTCCTACATCCTATGTCATACGTCGGGTCAGAGGTCACTCTTTAGCCGGAAACAGACTTGCGCATGGCCGTTACTGGAAGCCAGTGATTATAGTTTATAAAGTTATACATTTTTCTTACACAAATGCATCATTTCGCCTCAGAAGGTCTTTATTAACTCTCTTGAGCTGTATAGATTACTTTTATGACAGATGGATGCACTTTTTTGGGCTTCTCAGGTACTATTCACATTCACTTCATTATGAAGCTTGAAAGAGCCAGATTATTTTTTAATATAACTTCGACTGTGTTTGGCTGAAAGAAGAAAGTCATATACACACTTGGCTTAAGGGTGAGTAAATTATTGGATATTTTTCATTTTTCTGGTGAACTAACTAATTAATCTTCAGCAGGGAAGCGAATCCATATCGTTAGAAGTGAATCAAACAGGCGCTCTTTATGTTCCGTGTGATTGGCTGTTTGCCGCACGTGTCACACTTTCAGGTGCACATACTTCAAATTTAATCGTAATCTCTGGATTAAACCTGAGTTGACAGAATGTTTATACCAAGCGTTGTGAGCCAGTTGAACCTGATTAAAACTAGGTTGGATTTATATGGATTTTTCAATCTAAACCTACTCTGAATGTCAGTGTAACTTCAACTAACTTCATGCAACAGGCCTCTGATCTCCTGTTTACATTTTGCCATTGAAGTCTAAACACACTTCCATGTTTTATAGGGACTTATAGACATAATGATTTTTTTGCTCTAGTATTTTATGTATTAGTATTCATTTTATACTCTAGTATTCATAACCCTACTCCAAAACCCAACCATCACAGAAAACTTTCTGCATTTTTACATTTTAAAAAAAACATATTTTAGTATGATTTATAAGCTGTTTTCCTCATGGGGTGCAAAAATGTCCCTACAAGTACAATAATATTAGATTTTGCCACCTTTGTATATCTAAAATATACCCCCCCCCCCCCCCCCCCCCACACACACACACAGACAGATGAGTACACAGACAGACAGGCCATGCACAGTATATAACCTAATATTTGTCCAGGAACCACTAACAAAGATCATTAACTCAGACACAAATTATGAAACCTTGATAAGATTTTATTTTAACATTTTCTCTGACAATAAACACAAACAGAATAACATATGATAACATGTTTTTTTATATAAATTAAACTACTCATAACTTAATGTGTAAAAATAATATATAACATATTTTATTGTAATACATAAAAATAATCAATACAGCTTTTTAATGACTGTTTAATGAAAGACCGCACTGCCACAACCTTCACACATGAAAATGCAGTTGAACCACTTCACACTTTTTACTGAGCACTCCTAAAAAGAATAAACATAAATAAACATTATTTCATATTATATATCATATTTAACACACACATCTTTGTTTTGTTTTTTAACATGAAATTTTCAGTATCAATTGTAATGTCACTGATAAGACTCACCTGGTCTTATTTGCAATCCTCACAATGATATTCTTGGTAAACAATGACTCTGGGTTTAAGCATCTTCGCCCTGCACCATTCTTCAGCAAGACACTGTTTAGACACAGTCAAGTTATTTTAAGTGAATATGGATAAAGCTATATTCAATTATGATAAAAAAAAATTGAGATCTTATATAGATCTTATGAACAGATAGTTTAATAAATAATCAATGTACATACACAACTTCCAGATGTCCACAGGATGGACTAACAGGGTGAATTTCCACCTTCTCTATCAGCTTTGGCTTTACCATTTTTACACCAGGACCCCGACATAAACATCTCTGGATTCCAAGCCCAGGCTGCCCTATAGAGGATGATAGAAATAAATGATGAAAATTATTAGTCTGAAACAACAGATTGTGTTGAGTTAGTAAAATATTAAAGTGAGCAAAAATAATATTACCTTCAATAGCAACAATAGCCAAACTGATAAACACAAGTAGAGCGGCCACAGTCTTCATTGTTCAATCTCTTGATGGTCTTCACCTTAAACCACAGCTGATCAAATGTGACAAAATGAGCAGAATTTCTTAATTTTATACTAGTCTAAGACATTCTGGGATTTCCCTTTTTGATGCTTTAGCACATGGTATCTTGGTACTGATTTCAAGTTACACTTCCCATATCTTGGTTTCTGGGAAATTAACAGTAACAACATTGCAGATGTTAAGAGTTGTGTCATCATGTTTACATATCAGAGCAATAGTTTTACCTGTGTCATCAGAAATAAGATATAATAGTAGGTGGAGGGGGGAAGTAATGATTTAAAAAGTCACTCTTTAATTGATAAACTTATTGTGCATTATTGCTTTGTCTTCGTGTGTGTGTGTGTGTGTGTGTGTGTGTGTGTGTGTGTGTGTGTGTGTGTGTGTGTGTGTGTGTGTGTGTGTGTGTGTGTGTGTGTGTGTGTGTGTGTGTGTGTGTGTGTGTGTGTGGCTTGTTTTTGTGATATATGAGGACACAAATGTGTATAATGACATGCATATTACACTGGTATTACAACTTACACGTGATATATGAGGACATTGCAAATAGCAAATAGTTTAGGGACAGGGGCAGTGTAGGGGGATATAATATATAGTTTGTACGGTATAAAAACCATTACGCCTATGGAATGTCCTCATAAATCACAAAAACAAACGTGTGTGTGTGTGTGTGTGTGTGTGTGTGTGTGTGTGTGTGTGTGTGTGTGTGTGTGTGTGTGTGTGTGTGTGTGTGTGTGGTGCGTGCGTGGTGGTGCGTGCGTGCGTGCGTGCGTGTGTGGTGTGTGTGTGTGTGGGTGGGTTTATGGACACACACACATCAGAAATATTGTAAAGACAAACCAATAATGCATAATATAAGTTTATCAAAGAATGACTTTGTTTCTCTTATTTTAAGTGAAATATTTCAGTTTATGTCTAAATCACACAACTGTCTTAATTGCTTAACTATTTTTATAGGCCTATCTTACATCTGATAACTGCTCAACATATTTTATTCATATATGAACATCTGATATAAACATGTCATCGGTTTGGTCCTTTTTTCCTCCCCAGTCTAAAATGACACTCTAGTACATGACTGCAGTGTCTTTTTGTGCTTTCACTTTCTGATAATAGGTTCTTTTCTTATAAACTTCACATTTGAGATTTTCCAAGGTATTTTCTGCAGAGGCAAAAGAATGCATACAGTACTTCAGCCATTAAATATATTATTCAGCAGTCAAGTCACATTTATTTTTAAAGCAATTTATAGAAATTATTTCAAAGCAGTTTCAAAATATAAAACAAAAACAGTAAAGTAACAGAATTAGTGATGCAAATTCAAATTCTGCTTTAAAGCTGCTGTAACAAGATAATTATCCAGCTCAATTCAGTTCATTTCAATAACTGTATTCATCAATAAAACAAGTTCAACTCTGCTATAATCAGCTCTACAAATGACAGCTCTACATATTTCAGTTACTGAGAGACTGAACAGTCAAAATCCACTGTGATTCATCCTTATGTCATCAAACATTATTGCTTCATAGTAAACTCTTAAGAAAACATAACATTAAATTATCATTAGAATATTTTAATGGCTATATCACACACAGGTCTCCTCTAGAAAAGTTTGTAATGATTAAGTTTTTAAAAAAAAATAAGTTTAATTATGGACACAAGCTATCCAATACTTTATCCAAAAGAGATTTTTTAAAAGCTTACTTTAAATCTGTGATATGTTAGTATTCTCAATGGAAACGAGTAGAGGCCTGGACCGAAAACATCATTTGTTACGCTATACAGAATGACAGAATGGGAAGTAAAGACAATTGGAAGAAAAGACTATCGCAACTTCCGTTTCATTTAAACTTTAAAGCTTTAAAACTAGGCTGTCTAATTTGGAACAGCTCGACAGTCTTTTAGACAGGGTAAGATTTTGGGCAGAAGCCCTGTTATTTTCATTCATCTTCATTATACTTCACCGAGAAGCATTCAATCTGAATTCAGTTTATTGCTATCATGACATTCCTTCAGTCCATGTCAAAAACAGGAGGCTTCTTGTACAAGGTCATCTTACCCTATGATGATCAAATGATGTTCTTTGATGTTTCGTTCAAATTTGTGCTTTAAAAATTAAATTAGCAAATCCTTTCTTCTTTTGATAATATTTTGGAAGATGCATCATTGTCCAGTATGCTAAAAATCCTATATAATATGTGACCCGGGATCACAAAACCAGTCATAAGTGGCACAGGTATATTTGTGACAATAGCCAACAATACATTGTATGGGTCAAAATTATCAATTTTTCTTTTATGCCAAAAATCAATAGGATATTAAATGTTCCATGAAGATATTTTGTACATTTCCTACCGTAAATATATAAAACATTTATTTTTGTGAGTGAATGCTGCACAGTCGCGAACATAAATGGAAAACTTTAAAGGTGATTTTCTCAATTTTTTGATTTTTTTTGCAACCTCAGATTCCAGATTTTCAAATAGTTGTATCTCGGCCACATATTGTCCTATCCTAACAAACCATATCAATGGAAAGCTTATTTATTCAGCTTATCCATGATGTGTAACTCTCAATTAAAAAAAAAATTGACCCATGTGACTGGTTTTGTGGCCCAGGGTCACATTTTGACCTGCACTGTGGGAAATTCATTTTTTTCCCCTAAGAATTAACAGAGCCCATTAATCTAAGAGAATATTTTTTATTTGGACACAGATGGACAATAAAATAATTAAACACCATAAGTGGATCATAACAGCACTGCAAGTAAAAAAAAAACTTAAAACAAGAAATAAAACATTTTATAATTACAGTCAGTTGCATAAATTAACAAGCAAATATTTACACTAAACAGTTTATACAGATGTTCTCCAGTCTAATGTCAACTATAGAGGTTATACAGCATTTCATATCATCAGGATGTTCTTCAGTGGCATAAAACAGCAACTGACTGCTGGGCCCTGTAAAGATCAGAAACTAATATTAAGTGAAAATTAATAATATTTTATTAAATTATTAATTTCAAAAACTTTTTCAATTTTAGTTGATTGTACAGCAAAACTAAAACTAAAAAAAAATTACATTAACATCTTTTTAAGAACCCTCCTGATTAACTTCTGGGTGAATTTAGACTCTGGATTCAAGTATTTCTGCTCTGCACTCTTAAAGTGACACTGCAATAAAAAAAAGGAAAGATGAGCTGAATGTGTTTAAGAATGTTAAGATAGCAGTATGATCATTAATGTGTAAATATCCATGTAAAATCATTGTTTTTGCAGTTGTTAAAATACAATTATTACTGAAGACGATTAGGTGCTTATACATCAGATCAGGGGTTTATAGCAAGGTCACAGTTCCCAGTTTCACTTTCACAAGCACAGCAGTTTCGATTTCCCATTTCTTTGAAATGCCTTTGCTCACGGCTTTGGATATGTGCTGATCTCTTGTCATTTAGTGTCATGATTGTTCTTGGCAATGAGGAAGAGTTTGTTTTACTACTATTTTGAAAGTTGATGTGAATTCTTTCAAATGCTTTTTCAGCATTTGAGTGTGTCCGTTGCAGGAGAAGGAGTAGGTCACTAGGCATTCAAGCCAGCAGAGATCCTGATTGGTCTAGTCTTGGTTCTGGTGAAAAGGACCACCACAAACACACTTTGGACATGGAGGCAGAATGTTTGCTATTTGTTTTGCTCTGTCTTGGTTTCCTCTGTGATTGTGTGCACTTTGTAAAACAAGTTTTTGTTAATTCAATTTATAATTCTTAGCTTGCTTTTTTGAATTACTTTGGCCTTCAGTAATTGTGTAAATTATTGTATATAAGACTCAGTTCAAGGGAAGTATATGGAGTGTGAATCCATTTATTTTGCATATATTGTTTTGAAGGAATCCACTGGTGCTTCAATGTACATCTAATGAGTGATCTTAGTCAATGTATGAATCAATATTTTTTCCTTCTAAATATCAAATGAGTAGAATGACTTCTCTAGACTTGAGATTTTACTTTGTTCTAGAAGTTACCAGTGTGATTACTGAAATGTTCTTTTCATGTCAAGTCACCTTCATTTATATAGCGCTTTTAACAATATAGATTGTTTCAAAGCATGCTTTACAGTGATAATAGGAAATTAAAGTAACAGATTGTTTTGGCTTGCACAGCAGCGTTAGAATAAAGTTATTGTCAAGCTAAAATTAATTTTGATTGATTCACTTCCATTGCAGCGATCATTAGTTATGATTTTGTGATTTTGTGTCACGAGCCAAGGACGCCCCACTATAATTCCCACAGTGGATTTCTCCAGAGCAGGAGCCAGATGTTCTCTGTATGTTGCCGATGGACCGATCTTCCACACAGTAACAGTAACAAGCCTTGGCCGAGCGGCTTTGTGGCTTTCTGGTCACAAATTGAACCTTGTACGGGATGGTGCTGGGCCTTTTTTGGAGCTGGAGTTTGTGGCAGAGTTCCTTGGAAATGAAATTGCCAGCTGACCAAAAAGTTGAGGAGGGTGGTAACTGTGACCGAAATATAAGCAGCAGTGTTACCATGGTGGGACTGGAAACAAATGGTGGCGAATAGGTTCTGTGTGAGTGGCCCTGTTGTTCCTGTAGAGCTTATTATTACCAGTTTTTCATACCATTCGACTGTTGAATATTCCCACATAGTTCCCACAGACTCATTCACAGTGCTGTTATTGTCCTCTTCCTAACTATGGCGTTTGTTGTACCATTGTAACCTTAGTAGTTTGACATTTCTGTGTTCAACCTTGTTTTGTGCTCTGTGAAAAATTAATTTTTGGACTTATTTTTGTTCCTTTTTTATTGTTCACTTTGTTTGTCTTTTGTTTGGTACAGCAAATCTCAGTTTTGGGATGATGTCACAACCCCAATTCCAGAAACGTTTGGACATTTTGTAGAATGCAATAAAATCAAGAATCTGTGATTTCTTAATTCCTATTTTACTGACAAGAGTACAAAGATTAAAAATCTCAATGTTTTCACTGGCATTTGATGAATTTTGATTTTGATGGCACACTCCAAAAAAGTTGGAACAGAGGCAAAATAAAAGTGAAAAGATTACAGATTTTCCAAGTTAAACTGTTTTGGAAACAGTCCACAATTAGCAGGTAAATTGATAATAGGTGATGGTCTTGTGTTTGGGTATAAAATACAAAGGCTAAGTCTTTGCAAGAAAACATGGGTCATCATAGCTCACCACTTTGTGCCAAATTTCATGAGATAATTTCAAACGATTATACAATACAAGATTGCAAAGTATTTCGGTCACCATCTACCATACTATTGTTAAAAGATTATGGGAATCAAGAGAAATCTCAGTATATGTAGGGCAATGGCAAAACAGGAAATTTCTGTTGAATGTGCGTCACCTTCGAGTCTTCACACTGCCTGAGAAATCATCATGCTACTGTGTTAAATATAGCCACATGTGTGTGGGAGTACTTTGCATCAAGACATGCAATCTTGAATCTGTGTTACGCAAGGAGAAAGCTATACATCTGCTCAATGCAGAGATACCGGCGAGTTCTCTGGGCCCAAGCTCATCTCAGATGCTCCAAAACGTGTGTTGTGGTCAGATAAGTCCACGTTTAAGCGGGCTTTTGGGAAAATGGACAATGAGTTCTCAGTCCCAAAGATGAAAATGACCATCCAGCCGCCCCACTTACAGTTACAAAGATACCATTTCCAAGGTCTAAGCTACGCCATTGCTTACAGGTTGAATGATTCTCATTGGCTAAGAAATAGATAGACATAGTAATTTTCCACACATAAACAGATAGGCGGAAGCACATCTCCATCAATTATGCAGCTGACACATTCGGACACATTCGGACCCACGTCATGAGCTTCCAGGTCACAGAACAACAACTCAATCTCCAATAATGCCAGTGGTTCCTTAACCTGTAACCAAGAAGACTAACACACACACCGACACACAGTTTTTTCAAGGTTGGATTTGGCCAGGCTCTAACTATAAACAGGAGAGTCCTCTCAAAACATCAAGATAATGTGTTCTTTCTCTCAAGGAGAGCTACACTTTAGTCTAACTGGAAAGTACGGCTTAAACAAAGAAATGGTGCCTTAAATATTGGCTTCAATGACCCCTATATCTTTTAACATTTTGAAGACCTTTCTCAAACACAAAAAAAGTCCCTATTTCATTTCTGGAAGCCGGGCTAAATAAGCAAGCACTGTTACTGCATTCAGATATCAAATACAGACATTAAAGAATACAAGAAAAGAATATTTCAGTAATCACACTGGTAATTTCTATATCAAAGTAAAATCTCACAAGCCTAGAGAAGTCATTCAACTCATTTGATATTTAGAAGGAAAAATATTGATTAATACCAATTGATTATAATCACTCATTACATATACATTGAAGCAGCAGTGGATTACAATCCACCCCTTCAACATACTGCCATCAAGATGACTTATCTGGAAATGGGGTTGTGTATAAATACAACACTCTAAAAACTCCTGGGTTATTTCTTCAACCCATTTTCTGGGCTATTTGTGTTGGGTTAAAATTATGGGTTATTTTTTCAGAGAGTACCCATTTTCTGGTTATAGGGCTAATATTTTGACCCAATTCCTGGGTTGTTTGAGTTTCTGGGTTATTTTTCAAAGAGTAACGTCTCCGGTTACTTTCGTAACCTCGGTTCCCTGAAAGGCAAGGAACGAGACATTACGGATGTTGTATATGGGAACTCTCTCTCATCCTTCACTTCCGCTGAAATCTTATTGGCTAACGCCAGCAACGCTGGCCAATTGACGCAAATATGCAAATACTGAAACCCCGTTGCAGTATAATGCAAGTGCAGCGTCAATTCCTCCTCAGAATCGAACAGAACGCCAAATCAATAGCGAACACGGCGGCGAGCGTAATGTCTCGTTCCTTGCCTTTCAGGGAACCGAGGTTACGAAAGTAACCGGAGACGTTCCCTTTCAAGGCTACGGAACTTCGACATTACGGATGTCGTATATGGGAACTGTATAGAATCCCGCCGTGGAAGCAAGCAAACCACAGAACAGAACCCAATACAAAACCCCGACACCGCCCCCCCCCAGAATGCCAGCATTGTGATAGGACGAGACTGGCCAATAGCGAGCCTCTAACCTCTGATAGGTCCAAGGGGACGAATCACAAACTCACAAAACACTGCCAGAATTTGCATATCCCGAACAGTATAACCGGGGGGGAAGTCTGCACTGTAGACCAACAGGGCAACAACAACAGTAAAATAAGGCCAACGCATAGCGGTGACAACAGTCTTAATACACATAAGCACACAGAACAACTCATGAGCAAAGCGCAGAGAGCTCTAAATGCTGTGCAAGAATTCAACTCACCGAAAGCACTTGAGACGCCACAGAGGGTAAATCCAACTTGTAAAACCTGGCGAACGTATTCTGAGAAGACCAGCCAGCCGCAAGACATAAATCCTGAATAGACATACCCTTAGTCCAGGCCCACGAAGAGGCGATCGCCCTGGTCGAATGGGCCTTAACATTGAGGGGGCATTCCTGTCCCATACAGTCATAAGCCAAAACAATAGCGTCCACAATCCAGTGAGCAAGCCTCTGTTTAGAGACTCCCCGTCCCTTATTGCATCCACCAAAGCACACAAATAGCTGGTCCGAGCTTCGGAAAGCAGCCGAGCGAGAGATGTACTCCCGGAGCGCTCTGACTGGGCAGATAGCACTTTGAGCATCCGAACCTAGAGAGGTCGATGGCTCAACAGACAGGGCAGGCAAAGAAACAATCTGCACCCTGAACGGGGTATTGAGCGATTTAGGGACATAACCCGGCCTCGGTCTGAGAGTCACGTTACAGTTTCCGGGTCCAAAGCGAATACAATCTTCGCTGACAGAGAAAGCCTGTAAATCCCCAACCCGCTTCGCCGAAGCGAGAGCGAGAAGCAGCGCCGTTTTAATCGAAAGCTCCTTAACTGCAATCGACACTAAGGGTTCAAAGGGCGGCCGTGACAAAGCTTCCAAGACCAAAGTCAAATCCCAAGGCGGCACGGACGGCGGCCGTGCAGGGCATAATCTCTTAGCTCCTTTAAGGAACCGAGTCACCAACGCATGTCTACCGATAGACTGTCCATCAACAGGCGGGTGAAACGCAGCAATAGCAGCTACGTATACCTTCAGGGTGGATGGCAGGCTTCCTTCGTCCATTCTGTACTGAAGGAAGCATAGAATATCCGACACCGAGCAGTTCGCTGGGTCTAAACCGATATCCTGACACCATTTAGAGAAAACACCCCACTTCAGAGCGTACAGGCGCCGGGTAGACGGGGCTCGCGCTTCCGCGATGGTATTTTGAACCCGCGAATGAAGCACATCGATCCCACTCAGCGTCCCTGCAGCGGCCACACATGGAGCCTCCACAGCCGGGGCTGGGATGCCAAATCGATCCGCTCGCCTGAGACAGTAGGTCCTTCCTGAGCGGAATTTCCCACGGTTGCTCCGTTAGTAACTCCACCAAGTCCGCGAACCAGGGCTGATTCGGCCAGTACGGGGCCACTAGAGTCACCGCCGCCTTTTCCTCCCTGACTTTGCACAACACCATGGGCAAAATTTTCACCGGAGGAAAGGCATAGAGACGGGCTTTCGGCCATCGCGCAGTTAGCGCGTCCATCTCCCGGGGGGAACGGGACAGCGAGAAAAACATCCGACAATGCGCGTTCTCGCTCGTCGCGAAGAGGTCGATCTCCGCTCTGCCGAAACGATCCCATATCAGTTGAACGTCCCGGGGTGAAGCCTCCATTCCCCTTGAGGAATCCCGTTCCTCGAGAGCATATCCGCCCCCCGATTTAGAACACCGGGGATGTGTGTCGCTCTCACCGAGAGAAAAAACCGATCCGCCCACAGCAGGAGAGATTCCGCCTGCTTGAATAGGTCCCTGGAATGCCAACCGCCTTGGCGATTGATGTAAGAGACCACAGAAGTGTTGTCGGTTCGAATCAACACATGCCGCTGTTCCAGTCGAGACCGGAAAACTTTTAGGGCTAGAGAGACCGCTTCCACATGGCCGACCAATGTCTCCCTCGACTGCGCGAGAATCAGCCAGTCGTCCAGATAGTTCAAGACGCGCATCCCGCTCGACCTGAGGGGTGAAAGTGCCGCGTCTACACATTTCGAAAAGGTGCCAGTATGGGGCGGAGACCCCCTCCCTTCTTCGGCACTACAAAGTAGCGGCTGTAGAATCCGCTTCCCCACTCGCTCGGGGGAACCGGCTCTATCGCTCCCTTGTCGAGTAAACTGCACACTTCCTGCTCAGTACATGAGCATTTTGGGGCAAAGTTAACGACTGGATTACGCCGCGGAAGCGGGGTGGTCTGCGTTTGAACTGAAGTGTGTACCCGTGTCGAATTACATTCAGCACCCACGGCGAGATGCCCGGAATAGCTTCCCACGCCGTGAGGAAACGACTGAGTGTGGGCCGGTCTAGACCTGCGGTCATCGCCGCTATGTGAGGGCTGGGGATAGACACCTCGCGCTTCTCGCGAGGCGCCTTTATAGTTAATGACCGTGACTCTGCGCTGCTCGAAGACAGGGCGGGTAACACAGTGTGAAGTGCAAGAGGAGAAAAAAGCTCTGTTTGTGAAGAAGTAATTTGCTTTATTGAACAACACACAACATTCACAACATGACTGCACGCGTCGCTCGCCGAACGCAGAGGGACCGCGTGCTCTAGAGCGCGCCGCTTGGAAGCGGGGCCATCCGTGCGCTCTCCTCTCCTCTTGCCCGAGCGGTCAGGACGACTGCTTGGGCCTCGCTGGGGACGCGGCGGGTTTTCTGCGCGGGCTCCTCTGAGCCGGTCTCTTGTTTCCCGCTCCCTGCCACTGCCCGTGTCGGCCTTTACGGGCATCCGGTCCCGGGCGGGAGGCTGGCTGATGTCTGGCCGCAGCCTGGGACTGGCGCCCCGAGGCGGAAGACGAGCGAGAGCGAGGGCGCTGCGGCGGGGGCGGTGGCGGCGCTCGCCGAGGGATCACATGGCTCATCGCCTTCGCCTTCTTCTGAGTCTCGGAGTACCGCTCGGTGACCTTCTCCACGGCATCTCCGAACAGGCCATCAGGGGAGATCGGTGCGTTTAGCAGCGTCTTCCTGTCCGCCTCCTGCACGTCCGATAGGGTGAGCCACAGGTGTCTGTGGAGGACCACCAAATACCCCATCGAACGGCCAATCGCCTGGGCCGAGCGCTTCGTGGCCAGGAGCGCGAGGTCCGTTGCAGAACGGAGGTCTCGGATGGCGTCAGCGTCGACAGAGGCGGCGCCATCCAGAGATTTCAGTCGCTTGGCCTGCAGCACTTGAAGAACGGCCATAGCGTGTAGTGCAGAAACCGCCTCCCCCGCGGCGCCGTAGGCCTTGTTAGCCTGGTGAGCCGTAAACCTGCAGGCTCGGGACGGCAGGCTGCGGTCCGAGCCCAGGGCGGGAGCTGACGGGCAAAGATGTGCAGCGACGGTCTCCTCGACAGGAGGGATGCGGAGGTAGCCGTGGTCCCCCGCCTCGTCCACGGGGGGGAACATGGCCTGGGTCGAAGTGAGGGTGCGCGCCGATTGCGGGGCCACCCACGACTTCACCACGTGCTCGTGCACATCAGGGAAGAACGGGGTTCCCCTTTTCGAAGCGGCCTGACGGCGGCTCGATTGGAGGAACCACGCGTCCAACTTGCTCTTTGAGGGCTCGTCGGGAGCCTTCCAGG
This sequence comes from Chrosomus eos, assembly GCA_036326025.1. Taxonomy (NCBI): domain Eukaryota; kingdom Metazoa; phylum Chordata; class Actinopteri; order Cypriniformes; family Leuciscidae; genus Chrosomus; species Chrosomus eos. The sequence continues at coordinate 25,870,586 of CM070820.1, read as the reverse complement.
ATAAATCCAGTTCCTCGACGGCCTTCGAGAGGATACGGAAGAGCTCTTCCTGCAGATCCGCGAGGGTCTCTTCCGTGGGTGCCAGAGGGGCGGCCTGCTCCGCACCGTAGTCGTTCTCGGAGGCCGACAAGGACATAGAGTCGTCCTCCTCACTCACCCCGAAGGACACAAAGTCAGCAACGTCGCGGGGAGGATGGAACGAAGGGTCCGGAAAACTCACCGGGGGTCGAACCTCGACTCCGCGGTTGGGGGGGCCTGCCAGCGGCTCGGTGGCGGCAGCAGGCCCAATCCCCGCAGCAGCGCGAGCTTCGTCCCGCCTGGCCTTGAGGGCTCGGAGGGGCATGTCCGCACAGAAGTCGCAGGACCCTTCATCCCTGAGGGCCGACTCCGCGTGGGCCAGCCCCATGCACGCGATGCAGAACAGGTGCAGGTCGGGGGGCACTATGGGGCCCGAGCATAAATTGCAGACGGTCGCCATCGGATGCTGGAGACAGTTCAGGTATCTCCGGTGCACCTTCAACGATAGCAAAAATCCAAGTAGTAGTAGTATCAGCTTTCTAGCACACGATTTGAGCGTGAAGAGAGAGATTCTGAGGAGGAATTGACGCTGCACTTGCATTATACTGCAACGGGGTTTCAGTATTTGCATATTTGCGTCAATTGGCCAGCGTTGCTGGCGTTAGCCAATAAGATTTCAGCGGAAGTGAAGGATGAGAGAGAGTTCCCATATACGACATCCGTAATGTCGAAGTTCCGTAGCCTTGAAAGGGAACCCAAGTTCTGGGTACCCACTCGGCCCCTCCCCCCTGCAGTTGTTCTGGAATTTTCTCACAACACAATTTGAAATAACCGACACTTCGCGCTCGATCCGTTTTGGCCTGTGCTTCTTCGGTGCAACTTCGTCGTGTATTCAAGGTAAGCGAGTATTTTCAGTGTTGATATAATGTAATATTTTCTGTGTCCATGTCCCCGTTGCTAGTTTAGCACCATTTGCTGAAAAAGTTACCATGGCTTAACTGTTATAGTTGCTACGTTGAGACTAGTGTTAGCTGTGGTAATTGTGGTTGTCATGTACGTTAGCTACGCTATCGCGAAAACATCTAACTAGTTTAAAGTCTGTAAAGTCAAAATAAATATGTGTTTTGAGTCTGGCAGACTAAAGAAGAAAGTGTTATTAACCACCCAGACAGTTTGAAATGATTAAAAATAACGATAGGTTCATGAAATTAGGTGTCAAAATGGTTGAAATGCTTTTTACACATTGTTGAGAAATACATTATGACCTATTTAATGTGTTTAGAAGAAAATGACTGAATTCACTTTACACGGTCTTTAAATTCTATTTTTCGTAACATGTGCTGTACTTATCTCATTGTTATAATAACGGCAATACGGTAACGTTAAGTAGCTAACGTTACAGTGCAGCTAGCTAACTTAGTGGCGACGTCGTGCCGTAGCCGCGGCTAGAGCGACGACACAATCGTTGAGTTATTTTTACCAGCTGCGCCGTGCTTGTATTATACAGTGCTCTACTGGCTGAAGTAGTGAGAGTTAAAACCTGCTAAACTTTGCAAGTGCGCCAGCGCACTGAAGCGTTTTTTTTTGGTTAAATAGTTCAAAGTTACTATCAGATTTAATGTTATTACCGTGACAAACTATACATCATTAAACATATATGACTCAAGTTTCAGTATTTGACCACTATTGTATTCTGAGAAACTTATATTGACAGTTATGTCTTAATTTGTGTCAGAAGTTATGAAAAATATAGTCGATACCTTTATTAATTATGATCGTCAGCCGCTCTCATTGAAAAAAAAAATCCTGTGCTGTCGTCATGACAGCGCTTCACAAAACAACGTGCCTCAGGGCTTTTAGCTAAAAAATTTGCAGATTTGGAGAAATATTGATAGATTCTCATAGGTTTACATCAGAGTTCTATAGACAGGAATAATATTTATTGAATTTATACCCAAATGTGTCGATGTAATAATTATGAGCATTTGATACTCTGATGTACTGTGTTTTCACGAAAATAACCGAAATAACCGACATAATTTTACAATGTCGGTTATTTCGGTTATTTTCGTGAAAACACAGTACATCAGAGTATCCAGTGCTCATAATTATTACATCGACACATTCGGTTTCGATTACTTTTCGATTAATCATCCAGCCCTACTTAAAAGTGATTATTTTTTAGCTTTATAATCAAAGAGTGTCTGGTGAGTGGTTCACAATTGTCTCGACTTATTAATAATACTCATGTTGTCTTGTTTTCTGTCTTTCAGATGAAGACATCTCCATAGATGAGGAGGCATTTCTTCTCTTAGATGAGGACACTATCAAAAATCTTGTCCCCAAAGTTTGTCCCAGGCTTAAATTCCTGAAGCTCTCCAGAGACACAACCAATGTTTGAAGACTTTAAAGGAGAATTACGGCGAAAAATTTGCCTAGAGGTAATTAACACATGGTTACCGAGTCGACCGTTCTTTGGGATTTGTTTTCATGATAATCGAATGTAAAGAGTTTTATCTCTAAAAACTGATTAGCTTATAACGTTAGTACTGTATATGGGGCATTGAATACAAGTAAAAAGAAATCGTTAGTTAATACCACTAACAAGGCTCAAAATAGCCTCACACTAAACTAACATGGTAGCATAATGAGGGTCCCTACATGCAAACCCAAGCATTGAGAACTGTGTAAGTGTACAGACAGTTTAAAAAGAAGATACTTTATAAAGACAGTACATTACGCATATACAGGCAGGAGCCATCTTTGGAAAACAGTCTCGACCAGTCAAGCCACGAACGCCGTGCTAAGACAGCTGAACTGTGACTTAAACCTATAGACCAGCTCACGTAGCATGGCGTTCGTGGCTCGACTGGTCAAGACTGTTTTCCAAAGATGGCTCCTGCCTGTATACGCGTAATGTACTGTCTTTATAAAGTATCTTGTTTTTAAACTGTCTGTACACTTACACAGTTCTCAATGCTTCGGTTTGCATGTAGGGACCCTCATTATGCTACCATGTTAGTTTAGTGTGAGGCTATTTTGAGCCTTGTTAGTGGTATTAACTAACGATTTCTTTTTACTTGTATTCGATGCCCCATATACTAGCGTTATAAGCTAATCAGTTTTTAGAGATAAAACTCTTTACATTCGATTATCATGAAAACAAATCCCAGAGAACGGTCGACTCGGTAACCATGTGTTATTAACCCCTAGGTTCATTTTTTGCCGGAGTTGTCCTTTAAAGGACGAGTTCGGTACACTTAAAGCCCTGTTTTCAGATCTTTTCTGATAAAATAGAACGGTTAAGATTGAAATTTGGACACATGCTGCTGGCCCGAGAATTTTTGGTTTCTGTGGTAGCACCCCACCCACCTCCACAATGGCTGCATAGGTGCACTGGAGCAATCCTACGATTAACTACGATAAAACCTGCTACCACAGAAACCAGAAATTCTCGGGCCAGCGGCATGTGTCCAACTTTCAATCTTAACCGTTTTATTTCGTCAGAAACTCTGAAAACAGGGCTTTAAGTGTAAAATACTGAACTTGTCCTTTAAGCCTTAGGTTCAATCCAGTTATTGAATGTTGTCGAATGTTTTGAGAGTTGTTTATTTTTCAATTTTTTCTTTCTAATATTGTTATTACAGTCTGACCTAAAATAAATAGGAAAATAAATATGTCCAAGTGTGTGTGTGGGTTTTTTTATATATAGTTTAATTTAATGCAATAAAAATGTAAAAGTGCTTGAAGTGTGTAATATAATTTAAAACAAAGTTTTATTTTCTGAAATAAGGCATACTGGCATAGTAACCCAAGTTATCTTATTTCTGACCCAACTCCTGGTTAAAAAGGGACCAACTAATTTCTGGGTTATTTAAACCCAGATATTGGGGTTGTTCTTTTGACCCATAAGTTGGGTTATATTAACTACAATATTGTTTTTTTTAACCCAAAATTTGGGTCAGGTATTTAACCCAGAAGTTGGGTCAAAAAGAATAACCCAATTTTCTGTGTTGAAATAACCCAGAAATTAGTTGGTCCCTTTTTAACCCAGGAGTTGGTCAAAAATAACCCATTTTGGGTTATTTTTGACCCAGGAGTTTTTAGTGTGAACGTTTTATTGTACTGTTACTTATCATTACTACTTTTTTAATAAATCTAAATTAAATATTTTGTGGAAAATTACGTATTTTTTCAAAATGTTAAAGTAAACAAATATTTGCAAGCAGGGACATCTCAAGCATGGGTGGGCCCAGTGCTAGTTAGAGAAAGCAGGGTCCCCTTCTGTCCGTTTGCCCGAGAGGCCCCCTAAAGTGTGGGACCTGGTGCGGTCGAACCAGGAGCGTCCTAAGGAGGGACCCATCCATTTAAGTATTAAATGGAAAAAAATGAATTGGCTGCTTTCTCCTGTTTACATTTTGCCATTGCAGTCCAAACACAAACTGTACAAACTGCATATACATTAACCCTAGCCCTAACCATACCCATCACAGAAAACTTTCTGCATTTTTCAAAAAACATCACTATATGATTTATAAGCAATTTTTCTCAAAATTCTTTTTTTTTTTTAAGTAAATGTTTTTAGTCTCGATTAAATGATTTTATTATAATTACACACTACATAATTGGTGTCATGCTACTGTGACTTCACCCTTGCAAGCTCACTATTAGTTGATTCAAAGGTTAAGGGCGGCCATTATGGGTTGACATAATTGAAGTCCTTACTTCAGAACAATTAAGTCCCACTTGAGTCAGCACTTAAGAATCAGTCTTAGCCTTTGCTGAAAGTTGCTTTTAGTTTTTTACACTTAATGTACTTACTGTAGTTATAACAGCAAATTATGCATAATTAAAAAGTAACTAACTCTAAACCAAGCCCTAATTCTAACCTTAACCCTATAGGGGAGAGTGGGGTGATTTGTGCCAGGGGGGAAATAGATCCACCCCTTGTTTCTGGAAAACCTAGAAGAAATTGGTCATGTGATCACATAATTTTAATTTTACTTATCCTCCAAAGAAGAGAGACACATGGCATGATATGTAAGCACACTTTAGCTCAAAATACTGTTTATTTCCTTTCAAAGTAAAATTCCTATGATTAAGGTGTGTCTGAACAATTACACGTTTGAAAACATTTCACACATTTTTTAGGGCTTTAGCAGGCTACACAATGAGTCTATAGAGTTAGCATGATGTTAGCTCTTAACTGCTGGATCATGCTAGTTTTTCAAATGTGTGGGTCTGGGGTGATTTGAGCCAAAGAGCCGGGGTTAAGTTGTGCCAGTGGCACCCCCACTTATAATTCTTTTCAACATATTATTCATTTGTAGTTGAACATTGTACTCTTACATTTTAGCGCTTTAACTATGTGACATTCTTAATTTTAGACCAAAACTTGGTGGTACAGCCAGAAGGGAGCAGAAGTTTATATTCTCCTGCAGCATTGACAAGTGGGATGTTAGTAGGGCAGATCCAGACCACCTAGACCTACACACTCACAGGGGATAATCTGGAGAAGTGAGATGGGCATGCCTCATCATGTTTGACTTAGGCCTACCTGCCATTTGTTTAATTTAGCTAACACTGATTTCAGTTCTGAATTTGCACTATGTTATTAAAGAGAAGTTTTTAAGTGGCCTAAGTCACAATAGGATGTTTATAAATTAGCCTAGTCACTTTATTCATATATGTTACATAATTGACAGATAGCGCTCTATGTATGTCAACAGACTTCTATTGCCAAAGCCTTTTTGCCTGAAATGATTCACAAATATCATATATTGTGTTATATATTGTGTTATATATATATTATATATATTTAAGTTTTTTGTGGTTTCCCAAAAACTACAACATATGACTTATTCCAACAGTTTAATAGGGTGACAAAATCTAAATAAACCTTAAATGAGTAATTTTGCATTGAATTTGTCTTGTTTTCATAGCATTACAGTTCATAACATTAAAATGTTCTGTTTTACTTCAGAAATCACTGGCACAATTTACCCCAACGTATTCCCCCAAAGGCACAATGTATACCCCACACCAGGGGCAAGTTGTGCCATGAGACCACTTTTTTCCCAAAAGCTATATTTCTGAAACAATTTATTTCAGATCCAAAGTTATTGTTCTCATGGATGCACCACATCCTGAAATATATGTACATCCTTAAGTTGAAGGCATTACTGTCATGGCTTTACTTTAAACTCACCCCACTTTTCCCTACGTGCATGTAGTTAATTAATATAACTGTAAGGCTGGAAGCTTAAGCTGTTTTTTTTTTTACCAATAATCTTTTACCGGAACAAAAGGCAGTTGAAGGATGACGTGTATAATTCAAATATTTATGTGACTCCAATATAATTAATCTGACTCCATTAAAGTTGTTGTTATTCTTTGACCTCTAATTCTTTAAAGGTAAAGGTCTTTCTTAGAACTGATAGGAAAACGTAGGATTTAACCTGAAGGTTTAGATAACGAAGTTATAATTACTTTAGCTTTCAACATCATCAATGATAAAAGGAAAGATTCTCAAAGCCTTTAAAGCAGGCAAGGTTATTTATTAAGTGACATGTTTAACTATAGAATGGAACAACATTCTGTAAGGCAAGGCAAGATTATTTATATAGCGCATTTCATACACTATGGAAATTCAAAGTGCTTTACAGAAAGGAATTAAAATAATCACAAAATAAAAGCCAGGAAAATTAAAACAGTCATAAAAGAAATTAAAGAGATATATGATACAGTTATAAAATGAATTAAAAGAGTAAAAAGATGTTACATAGATAAACTTTTCATCTGGCAAATCACCGGTGTATCATATTTGTCACAACTCTCAGTTTTACTCTGAGATTTTCCCATGGTGATTACACTGTGTCTGTGGTGTTCTTTCGTCGCGCCCAAAAAATCTATTGGACGTCTCCAATAGACCCAATTTTTCTTTAAAAATGGACAGGAGCTAGGACTGACTCATGGCCATGGGGTAACCTCGGGTTCACTGCCTCATCAGTCCGCACCCCAAAAACACATTTGTTCAGAAGCTCTAGGAATGGAATCAATCAGTCCGCACCCCACATTCATTATGTCAGTGTGTGTGTGTGTGTGTGTGTGTGTGTGTGTGTGTGTGTGTGTGTGTGTGTGCGCGTGCATGTGTGTTTGTGCGACAGAAATAGAGGAAAAACCAGGCTCAGTCAAAGTGTTCAATGCACAATTTTTTTATTTTTCATAATGGAGTGTGATTCATAGAGCACAGGCATGACAAAACCTGCACTGCACTGTTGTAATGAATATTGTCAGTTAATTGAAATCTGTAGTAATAGTGAGCGATAGATTGCAAAACACTTCATACTGTAGACAAATATTTCATACTGAGAGACTGAACATTCAAAGTCCACTGTGATTCATCCTTAGTTCATCTAAACATATTAATGTTTCATAGAAATACTCTTAAGTAAACATAACATCAGATTAGCATTATAATTATTTTTATTTCATGGTTATATCACACATATTGGAATTATTTTTATTTCATGGTTATATCACACCTCTGGATTAGAAAGGTTTGTATAAAATGTATTAATAAACAGAAGTGAATAGAGTAATAATTTTGGACTCAAGCGAATACTTTATTCAAAACAATGTTGGTGATCATAATTTCTTAGAGATCAAAACATTTACCGGCATCAATCAAAATTAGCCTGTATTATTATAATTGAATCACAGAAATATTGTAAATCACAAAACAGAAAGAAAAATAAAGAAAGATAATTCCACTAGTCATCCTTGTCATCAGACTTCTAATTCTTCCCCTTTCTTCCTCGGTTCTTTTGCTTTTTGTTTTGTATCCTAATGATGGAACAATGACACATACAGTAATTTAATTCTATAGTACATAATACAAAACATTATTATACTTGGTTGTCATACATGCAGAAAGCGGTAGCATAACAGTAGTGTATCTTACCCTTTGCCCTCCAGTAATCTCCGTCCTTGCTTCTCATTTGGATGCAAACACACTTTCAATCTCTCTTCCCTCCCTTTCCCTTTCCCTCTTCCTTTTCCAGTGAGAGTAAGTCTAAGTTCAGCAGCAGGAGGAAACATAAGACACAAATAATTTTAGAGGACATGCATTGAAATGTATTATTGCAAAAAAGAATCAAGGAAAAATAATGATTCATAAACATTACAGGGGCATACTTACATAATCTCAGTCTTTGAGCAAGAGGCACTTGGCAGGAACAATTCAACTGCATGAATGTATCCAACCTTCACTGATTTCAGCTGTCTGCCTCTGCATAAACATCGCTGTGAAACCCCCACTCCATGTCCTATATATTTAACAGCAGTAATGCGAAGTTAAGGGTTAATGAACACACTGATGCAGAAGATAGGGCCTAATTGTTCTCACTGTAGTCACTAATTAGAAAATCAACCTCATGCCAAAAACACACACACACACACACACACGCACACACGCACGCACGCGAGACATTTATTATGATGCATATCGCATATGCTTGACAGAAGCTTTTTACATTGACTTACTCTCATCAATAACATCAACAAATATGATTATTTTTTATCTCCATTGCTTTAATAATAATTCTGATTGCAAAATCACTGCATTCTGCAAAATATTTTTGTATAATGACTGATAAACTGATCATACTGCAGGGTTTATTTTTTCAATAAGGACAGACAGTAGATTATCCATTACAGTATTTAATGCTTAGAAATGTCACTTTGATTCATACATTGTCTTTCAATAATGAAACACGAACACTCCTGATCTTTTAAATTTTTATATTTTATAATATTCATAATTGGGTTTTAAATGTGTGTCAGATTGACCTCAAACTGAAATTTAGTTTTGGAACAATTATTGTCTTTTTTAAAAAAAGGATTATTAAATATAATGGAAAACTTTTTACATTTTTTTTAAAATAATTATACTTATTTTTTACACTTGTTTACAATATAAAGGGTTAAAGGGTAAAGTAAAAGGCTTTACTAATTGATGTGTATGTGATGCAAGTGTAGTAAAAGCCAGAAATCAGCTTACCTGCAGAGTGCGTAAGACTCACTCCAAACAGCAGAGCGCACAGCAGAGTGAGAACAACCTGATTCATGATTCACTTCACTGGCGGCTGCAGAGAAATGTTTCTTTCTTGTACATACTTTCCCTTGTAAAGCACAGACTTACTTTCATTTTCCAAACTTCCAATGATATGCTCACAACCTTCAAGCTTAGGGATAAAGTTGGACAGAGAAGAAATAGCCCCTTGTTTTGACATTTGAAAGTCTGTGGTTTCTGCATTTTTGAGTCTCCGAAGACTCAAATGTTATTATTATTAATAATTTTGATATCTTCTTGTTTAAGAATAAGGATTTTTTCCAATTATTTTTAATCATTCTATTTATCAGTGAGTGTTGTATTAACAAGATATTCTTGGTACTAGTCAAACATTAATGTTCACAGCCCTCAAATGAATGACAAAAACTTAAACTTAGCATGTTTGGTCACTTATTGTGTAATGTTTGCCTTTTGGGAAGAGGCTGTATTTCCTCAGGGAGTTATTTTTACATACTTTCAATACAGGAAATAAAAAAAACTATGTTGAATTAAACTGTTTAAGATTGACTGAAGATTTAAGATGACAGTGATTTTTCTGTTTTGATTGTCATGACTCATCATGTCCAAATTTTTTTAGTAAGATGTGATATTATTGGTGTTTGTGCTATAGACAAAATGATCAAATCATGTGGCATGTTATGGAAAGATTAGATAATAATAATCTTTAATAATAAAACGGGCAATTTTGCAGCTGCAATTGCTATACATGGAATGTAAAAGGTGTCCTTTCTGTTGATGTCCTTTCTTTCTTTTCTTTGGATGTCATTTATTCATCATTATTAGATTAGATTAAACAGTGTGTATATACTACTACTTCAGCCAGACTGTTATTACATTCATGATCCAGAGATATTACATACTTTATGTGTTTCACACAATGGCAATCCCTCCATTCACACTCATGCTCTCCCCAAACTAAGACTAAAGACTCATGCTACGTTCATCTACTCATAACATATCGGTAATTCTTACCTGTTGCCTGTTGTTCTCAATGCTGTGCTGTTCATCCATATAACATCTTGTTCAATAAACTGTTTTGGCTTCACTAACATCCTTCTGTCTAAGTCTCTGTAAAAACATGACGTCTAGTTTAGTATAACTAAACAAGTTATTGTTGGACAAGAGGAACAAGAGGAATTATTGTTAACCAATAACAGAATACATTTGTAGTCCTAATGGTCCTACAGTAAAATGATAGTAGGCTACTTAATTTTCTGTATTCATTAAGTCTCTGAAAGCTAATGGAATAGCAAAATCTGATCAATGCGAAACAAATGAAAAAAACAAAAACAAGACAAATCCTAATCTCATAAATGTGACATTTGAGGAAGTCAAAGATTCCCATCTCAAAAGAAGGTCACAGTCAATATGTGCTGCTGATTTCTTTGTGGCCTTCCTTGTTTTCGTTTCTGTTTTTGACTTTGTGGTCAAGATAAGAGCAAATTCAGCTCAGTCTTCCCTGTGCCAAGGTCATTGAGAGGCTAAAAACTGAACTGAACTTGCAGAGCTCTTCTGAAATAACACTATCATCAGGCAGTGTTATTGAACTAAGCAAACAAGCCAACAAACGTAACCCAGGAACCAAAGACAAGGGAACAAAGCGAGCATATAAAGGATCACAGGCACAGTAGAAAAACTAGTAATATAATATAATTATATTAATTAAATATAATTCAGCATATGAGAAATGCACAACTGCAGTGTAGATAATCACAAGACTTTATTTCTTTCAAATGACACACAACACTAATAATAAATAATAGCTAATAACAATGCATTTTATTTCTAATGCACTTTTCTTACTCCCAAAGCACTGTAGCAAAACAGAAAAAGAAAAATAATAACAACATGGTAATTAGTTAAATACAACCTTAAATAATTTAATCTTGAAAAAAAAGGAGAAATAAACTTTTTGAACTATTCTGAAGTTCTAATAGTGAAGAGAAGAGCCTTCCATAACTTGGGGGCTTTGAATGAAAAGGCTCTTTCCCCCCATAGGGATAGTTTAAAAATGAGGAAGACCCAAAAATAAAAATTCTGTCATTAATCACTCGTAAGACCTTCATTTATCTTCAGCTTTCTGACCCCCAGACTGCAATTTTATTAACACTTTCAAGGCCCCGAAAAATAGAAATCGTTAAAATAGTTCATGTGACTACAGTGGATCAATTTGTGGGGGGATTTGGATTTGGAACGGATTGAGTGTGAATTAATGATAGAATTTACATTTTTGGGTGAACTAACCCTTTAAGTTTATGAAGTTCATGAAGACTGAGGAAACGAAAGAGTGTTATAACAGAGAAAACGCGACATCCCATATAATTCTTTGTATGTTAAAATTTTTAAAATAAATTCTAGCATGAATGGGAAGCCATTTGTGCAACTTCATGTGAGGGCAATGTGTTCACGTGGAGAGGTAAGGAGCACATGAGCAGCAGAGTTTTGAATACTGAGCCATTAAATGCTTTTAATACTGTAATTTGACTATAATACTGTATTTGAAGGCCTCTAGAATGGCCTAATATGTTGAAGGAATAACTCCAATATGGCAATCCCCCAACAAGCATCTTTAAGGCATCACAGATCTTACATTTTCTCTAAACTGACTACCAGGCAACGTTTAAGCACAGACTACCTGCATTATCCAAAGAGTATGGAGAAAAAGAAAAAACTCAAATGAACAAACAGGGAGAAAATATAATAATCAAAATATTATTGTTTCATTAATTTGTTCAATTTTTTTCTTTAGGCTACATGGGCAGATGTACAATGAATTCCTTGAAAATATATTTATAGCCTCATAATAACAAATGAAGCCATGTTCTATTATACAAAAGATGTAGCAAATATTGAGATCTATTTAGAAGTCACTATAGAAGACTTTAGCTAACAAACCTGACAGGATAAGTAACCAAAACACTGCTGATGGCGCTCTCTAGTGGTGCATTTACACATTTGTAAACATTAACTAAACATAAAATTCCTATTTTGTAGTTTGTCCTTGTAAGCATTGTTTACGGGAAGTGTTTTCGTACAACCTTTCTGCATGTTTCCATCATTTTTTTTTTTTTTTTTTTTTTTTTTATAAGGGTTTCCAAGACTAGGGTTCCTGATGGAAATGCATGGGGTTCGTGAGTTTAATGAAAATCATAAAATTAAAATAAATGTTTCTTTTTTAAATCAAAACAAACAAAATAAAACTCTTACTAATTAAAAAAAATATATATTTTATTTATTTATCTGCATGCCATATGACCATTAACTGACATCAGACAACAGTGCACTTAATTGTATTATTAGTTATTATTATTATTGACTTAATTCTATTATTGACCTATTAAAATCTCAAGGTGTAGCTGCTACTTCAAGTAAATATATTAGGTCAAAGAGGTTGAGGCAAATCAACTCTGCATATCCCCCAAATATCCCTGCATTGCATGTAAATATTAAATAATGTGAATTTGTACATTTTAATGTGTAAAAAGACAAAATACTTCCAAAGACAGTAATACATGGTTAAATGACTCACTGAATGATAATTAAATAGTACTAATTAATGTGTTTGTCAGGAGTTGGTTAACAGTTAGATATTGCAATGTTGAGAAAACTTTTCTTAAAAGTGAAATGATTTTTGTAAAACCAGTGATAAATGCTGCGTGGGTCTCAGTTTTCAGTAGGCCTACTCATGAGGCTGGTCTGTGTGTGCAATTCCACAAACCTGGAAGAATATAGCTAACGTCTAGCCTAGCATTATTATTTTTTCTTATTGCCTAGGCTATAGGAAAAGGTAAACATTAAAAAAAATACACTTACATTACATGTAAGTTAGGCTAATCAATAAAAAAAGTAGCCAAACTAAGTCTGAATAAAATGTAATCTAAACTAATTACACGTATTTTTGGAATCAGATTACGTAATCCAGATTACCTGATGTAACCGCTATTAGTACCCAGCACTGCACACATGCTCGTAGGACTACAGTATACTGTTGTGACGTGGTTGTGAAGTTATTTATCGTCCCGCTATATTGATGTCATCGTGTACTGATGCTGCTGCTGTTCCTTTAAATGCTCTCGCCCAGCTGATCTTCTACGTCATGCCATATGACCAACATATTTTTATTACTTTTTAATAAAAAAGTTTGGTTGGAAATTTAGAAACAATACGGCTAAAAAGATGCCGAGTCGTAATATATAACATCCTAAAACAGTCTTGGATAAACATGAATTTGCTTCACAGACACGAGAGCTGAATGGGATGACGCATAGTGGTCACATGAATTTTGAACTGAAGATGGCGGACCAGAGCTCAGGAGCATCGGAGCAGCACAGCGCGGAAGTTTCCGAAACTTTAGTGTCATCTAATGAATTTCTCAAACCCCACATGAAGGACACCGATGGACATGCAGTCAATAGTCCAGAGGAGTCGCTATCTCCGGCCTCGGTGATTTACTTTAAGGAAGCGTTAACTTATAACTCAAGTAACGTTATACAGTTTACACAGACGAGCTCGTCTCTTCCTTCACCAGTGCGATATGAATTCCAGATTGAGAAGACTAACAAGAAAACAAGAAGTGAGTATATGTTATTATCGTCTGCATTATGCGTTTATTTAATAGAATGTGATGGTGTCTGCTTCACTTGAACATCCAGCAATATCTGACAGCTAAGCCTTGTGTTTCAATGTCAACAACACCGTACAATGACAGCCACTGCAGCGTGCATTTTGCTGTTCAGTTTCAGACTCTGTCTTTCTTAGAATTGTCTTTTTCCTTGAATTTCTGACTTCTAATTAATCTACAATAAACAATAGGCTACACCGATGGCACAAACTGTCATCTGCTCGCATGGAAACAACAGCTGTTTTATGGATGTAGATGAATATCATCTACACTACAGTCTTAAAGGGATAGTTCACACAAAAATGAAATGTAGCCTATTCACTCTCAAATTATTCCAAACCTGTGTGCATTTCTTTCTTCTGCTGAACACAAAAGAAGGTATTTTGAAGAATGCCGGTAACCAAAAAGTTGATTAGACCACTTTGACTTCCATAGTGGTTTTTTTTAATACTATGGAAGCCAATGGGGTCCATATACTGTTTGGTTACTGACATTCTTCAAAATATATTATTTTGTGTTTAGCAGAAGAAAGAAATGCATACAGGTTTGGAATAACTTGTGGGAGTTAATTTTTTTGGGTGAACTCTCCCTTTACATGCCACAAATAATCAGTTCAGGTAAACTCTTAAAGGGTACCTATTATGGCATTTAAAATGTTCCTAATATTGTTCTGGGAGTCCCCAACAACAGTTTTACAAGCATGCAATGACAAAAAACACTTTTGTTGTCTTATAATATGCATTATTTTTACCTGATTTGCTCACCGACTCCCATATGAATCGTTTAGCGAGTCATTTTTCCAAACCCCGCCTTTGCGTGACGCTAATATGTGGTGATATGTTAGACACCCAGCCGACGGGGTGTCATTGGTTGTTGCGCTAGATCTTACCCAGATACAACAGTGCTATTTTCTGATTGGCTAACAACACCAGACGAACAACACCAGAGGAGACCAGGGTTGCCAGGTCTGCACAACAAAACCAGCCCAATTGCTCATCAAACTAACCCAATCACGGCCAAAAATATTCAAATAGCGTTCCCGGGTGTTTCCTCAATAACAATCATGTTCCAGTGGATAAAACAATCGCGTCAACCAGCGTGCACTACACAAACAACCCGCGGAAACAGTGCAGGCATACGACCCTGGCAACACTGGAGGAGACGCGCTTGAATCCTGCCGGTTCCACAGTGAGTGAGTTTTGGGCACTGCGGCATATTAAATATATTACAAATAGTTTTTCAGCGTGAGAAATACAATGTGTGGCCGGAGAGCGTGACAAAAGACCGAAATGAGTGACTGTCACGCTCAATGCGTGATGCGTGACACTCGAGAGCCCTGTGACAACTCCATTAACAACGACAAACACTTCACATATTTCAATACAATTGACATTGAAGACCTAAGTTAGCTGCTAGAAGCTGCGCTGTGCCTGTGCGTACACAACACACAAAATAATTATAGAACATGATACAAACATAAAAGCAACAGCCTACTTACAGATTGTGATTCGGAGAAGGAAGCTGATCCAAATAAACTCGGTACTGAACCTCCCTCCTTCAGTATCAGCCGGCTCGCAAATTCATACTTTATAGCATTTAGGTTTGTGAAGCAATCATCTTCAAAATGACGCGAACACAGAACAAGTTCGGGCTATAATACTTCTGTGGTATAGTTATGAACTGTAGCCACTGTCTTCAAATGCTCCTCACTGGGCAGATGAAAAAAGTTTGCTTTTGCGTCGCACTTCAAAACACAGCACTCACTGTGGAACCGGCAGGATTCAAGCGCGTCTCCTCCAGTGTTGCCAGGTCCGTATGCCTGCACTGTTTCCGCGGGTTGTTTGTGTAGTGCACGCTGGTTGACGCGATTGTTTTATCCACTGGAACATGATTGTTATTGAGGAAACACC
Source organism: Chrosomus eos (assembly GCA_036326025.1). NCBI lineage: Eukaryota > Metazoa > Chordata > Actinopteri > Cypriniformes > Leuciscidae > Chrosomus > Chrosomus eos. The sequence continues at coordinate 25,854,904 of CM070820.1, read as the reverse complement.
CGGGAACGCTATTTGAATATTTTTGGCCGTGATTGGGTTAGTTTGATGAGCAATTGGGCTGGTTTTGTTGTGCAGACCTGGCAACCCTGGTCTCTTTGGGTGTTGTTCGTCTGGTGTTGTTAGCCAATCAGAAAATAGCACTGTTGTATCTGGGTAAGATCTAGCGCAACAACCAATGACACCCCGTCGGCTGGGTGTCTAACATATCACCACAGATTAGCGTCACACAAAGGCGGGGTTTGGAAAAATGACTCGCTAAACGATTCATTTGGGAGTCGGTGAGCAAATCAGGTAAAAATAAATGCATATTACAGGGCTCCAGACTGCGACCAAATGGTCGCATTTTGCGACCAAAATTTGAGAGTGTGCGACTGAATTTTACATCCAGTCGCACATGTGCGACCAGTAAATTTGTCCGCCTTTTTTTTTTTTTTTTTTTACACGTTAAACATGCTATGTGCGTCTGAGCAACGAGCACGCAAACTATTGACTCGTTCTTCCGACCTGCGGCTAGTGTGGCAGTTAAACTCACTTGCTGGCTTCCAAAATAATACATTTACAACAGCGATAATAATGAAAACATGAACAAAATGACTAAACACTGTTCATGTGAGTGCCAAATGCTCGAACATTACCTGTCATTTACACCGTCATCACCCGGGAGTTGATAGCGCACGAGCGCAGGCGAGACCTGAACTGCAGACGTTAACATCGGTGTTTAAACTAAGCTTTGCCAATGTAAACATTCAAGAGCAAGACGCAAAAGAGAACTCGCGTCTAGAAGATTTGTGTGTGCGTGTGTGTGCGCGTGTGTGCGCGTGTGCTCGCGCGCGATCGCCTGTGTATGTGTAGGCAACTACTCTCAGACAGCCATAGATGTATGACAGCGCGCAAATATTGGGTTCTCTTTCAAGTCTTGCACTTGAATGGACAAATTCACATTAAAAAGCATGTCAACATGTCCGTCTTGATGAGTATCCTAGCAGACATAGTCTGTTTCTGTTATGCCTTAGTGAACTTATCTACTGAATCAGCTCTGAATTGAATAGCTTTTGTAACTTTAATAAGGATTAATCTTTAATTTATACAGTCAAATATGCAATGTTATTTTACATTTGATTATTTTATTCAACTTCTGTACCTGAAAACTAATGTTAGACCTACCAGAAAAGCATAGTTTATTTTATTAGTATCTTTGCTCTATTGTATTTATTTGTGCTTTGGCTTGTTGTTAGATTATTTGTTTCTTTATTTTATTTGACAGCAGTCTTTTTTCCCCTGAACATAGCACATACCGAATCATACCAAAACCGTGAACCTAAAACCGTGATACAAACAGAACCGTGAGCTATTTGAAATGTTGCAGCCTAGTACAGTGTCACAGTCGGATGATGTTTCAGAGTGAGAAGTTTGTGTGGGGAAAAGGCCAATCACACCATTTTCGCCATTTTCGGGAAGACTGTCTGCGAGAATTCAACTGGTTAGTACTGTAAGAAGACGAATTCCATGAACTGCGAATGTTGCAGTCGCTACCCCATAACTGCGAGAAACACGAAGCATGTTTCTGCATCTATTATCAAAGTATTTATTAGTAAATAGTAATATACTGGAAATTAGTTGAAATCTGAATATTTGGTTAGTATGTTGATTTACGGTGTGTGCTCCTAAATTTTCTGGTTGTGCCCCTAAAAATTTCAGTTGGGGGCGCGCGTGCTCCTAGTGAAAAAAGTTAGTCTGGAGCCCTGTATTATAAGACAATAAAATTGTTTTTTGTCATTGCATGCTTGTAAAACTGTTGTCGGGGACTCCCAGAACAATATTAGGAACATTTTCAATGCCATAATAGGTACCCTTTAAATGGCATTTTTAATAAATCATGGTGTCTGATGTCAGATACAATCACCAATAATTATGTTCTTTTTATTTCGTTGCCCACATCCAAATATGCATGCTGCAAAAAGCAACATGAGTATGTCAACAGATTAGGGTATGAGAATACATAGAATTCATATGCAAACAATTCTTGGAGGACATAATGCATGTGCTGAGAATTTGTGTGCAAGTGTGCAACCAGTTACAGTTCGCTGTCGTATAAATCCACTAGCAGAATAGCTGTCATATTTGAGAAGCTGAAAAATAGAAAATGCTAGCTAGGGTATTGGGAGCCAGGAAGTTGTTGTTGGTTTTATGGTTAAATTGTACTTGTTAAACAACTCCTGAGTAAATAATTTTCACAGTTTTTATTAGTACAGCACAGGTCAAAGAACATGAAGCAGAATTACAGCACTGAATGAATGTAGCATGTGTCAGGGTTGTGCTATGCAAATGTGTTATTTTGGAGTGCAGCATACATTTGAAGCAAGTAAAGATTGGAAATACAGTATATTCTTATTTTGTGGAAGAAGTGGAAATGAAAACTAAATAGTATAGACTACTATACTATTTTTCTTAAATCAGACCAATGTAGCCCATTGTCTCTTTTTTGTTTATTGCAATTTGTGAATTAATTCAATGCAGTTTTATGGTTCATTATCCGTAATGATTCATCTCACTAAGATTGAGATAAACTGATTCAGTATTGTATCAATGAATGATGACATTACCCTAATGTGAAAATGAATTTGGTATTTTCATTTACATAGTTTTAGAGTTACAATACTAAAAGTTTGGGTTCGGTAAGATTTTTCTGATGTTTTTTGAAAGAATTCTCTTATGCTCACCAAGGCTGCATTGATAAAATTATATTGTAAAGTCATATTGTGTAATATCATTACAATTTAAAGTAACTGATTTGTGAATATATTTCAAAAGAGTCCTTTTTACTCCTCCTGTGATGGCAAAGTTGAATTTTCAGCATCACTTATTCAGTCTTGAGTGTCACACATGATCCTTCAGAAATCATTCAAATATTTGCTGCTCGAGAAACATTTCTTACTATTTTCAATGTTGAAAACCGTTCTGCTGCTTAATATTTTTGTGGAAACCATGATGATACAGTTTTTCTGTATCTTGATAGTCTTTTCATAATATACATTAGAAAGTTCAAAGCAACAATATTTATTCAAACTATAATCTTTGTAACACTTATCACTTCTGATTTTGCATCCTTGCTGAAGAAATGTATTCATTTCTTTAAAATAATTAAAATAGTTCAAATTGAACGGTAGTGTATGTCCCCTACCCCATGGTGTTACACAATATGTGTTATAAATGGATCGTTTTCCTGCATGAGTGCTTTTCTTTTGTAAATAATTAATGAGGTTTATAGATTACTTCTAATATTCAAACCCCATTTTACATGACTTTGCATATGAGTACATTTTTTTTCAAAGGTTTTTTTTTTTTAAAGGCCTAGCTTGTCATATCAATTTCTATATTTCTACACACCGTCCCAAATGGCCAACAAAAATAGTCACACATATTGTATTCTACATTGTATTCTACATTGTGTCTGTAGAATTTTAGCTAGGCTACTTGTTTGTTTCCTACACAGTTTAATTTTACACTAATAGACTATGTGCACGTTAGCATATGCTACTTCCGGCTGCGAAACCGATATGGGGTGTCTAGTTTCCGGTAGCCTGATGGACAACGTAGATTATGTATATTTCTCCAGATGTCTTGGACATTAACCGAAGATTTCAGTCGATATTATAATATAATATTAGAGTCGATGATGTTCATCGACTGGTTAGTGATTTTTCTCCAGCAACCCAGAGCAAGAGAGAGAAAGGGGTTTAAATATTACATCTCTCAGTATGTCATACAGGGAGTACACATGTAATACAGGGAGTAAAGGTATCCGACGTTGGGAAAGGGAACTAAAAAAAGTCCTCGCTCTAGACTAGGTACTGAAAGAGTTATAGGAACTTAGTCCGGTCGGAACACGCGAAAAAAATGGTTATAGGAAGGTTCTAGGCACTGCAAAAGTCCCTCCGGGCGGAAAGCGGCTATAGACACCGTGAGTAGTGACTTTTCCCTTGTCAGTGGTTTAAAATATGTAGTTGGATTGTTTCATGTAACTTAGTTCTTCTCCCTCGCTGTGTTATGGCTTTGCTATGTGTGGAAACATGTGCTGGTTACGTTCGTGAGACAGCTGATTAGTACTCTTGTCATTGACCGGAAAACAGTAACGTTACAGGAATCACCAACCCGTCGATCGCGGTCGACAAGTCGATCTTGGAAGCATTTTAAGTCGATCACGAAGAGTTTTCAAAATCAGAGAAAAAAGCCTATTGTGTGTAGTAAATGGTGTTCTAATCCATGTTGCTGTTACAATCACGTCATTTTTGCGGCGCGCACCTTTGGGCTCATGCGGACCCGTCGAGTTAAACAAGGCTTTACGCTTTAACCATTAAACCAGCTCAGCCACAGTAAGTTTTTTTTTATGTTTTAGGTCCATTGCGAACGATTAAACTAAGTTAACGCCGGTCCACTGATGTAAACAAGACGGCAACCGGAAACGAAGTACCCAACGTCCGCCCTCAAGCCGGAAGTTAGCATTTTTCTCGTGCACAGAGCGAATTGCCATCCTGCTCCTCCTAAAGATGTTGTTCAGTAAACAGCAGCTTTATCAGCAGTGTACTGGTTCTTAAGCAGTGGGGCTTCCATATTTCTCTTGTTCAGCATTTGGATACCCCCCCCCCCCCCCAATCTGACAGGCCTCTCGGGAACTGTGCCCCCTCCACCATCTGCTCACGTGACTCCCACAATTCTCCTCAGCATCACGGCGGCCATCTTGGTTAACACCCTCCCATTTGCAGCACGTGCAGCCAATCCAGTGAATGTGAGCAGCTGGGCTGTAAGGGAGGGAGGGAATGAGAGAGAGAGAGAGAGATCTCTGATTGTAGCTCCAGTGAGGCTCATACAGCATCTCAATCCCCTGGCTGTGCTGAGCCAGAGAGCACTGAAGCCTTTATTCACACGGAGGATTTTAGCAGTCACTGCTCATTTGCAAGACGAGGCCGTTGAGCCCCAGAAGAATAGCATCCTTTCTGTCAGGTTTGGCGTGGACTGCTGGTTGATTTTTTTTTCTTCCCCCTTCTTTGTTTTCCCTGTCTCTTTTTTCCATCCTCCTTTGTCCTGGAGAAGACTCTTACTTGGACTGGATTTTTAAAAAGAAGTCATTATTTCTATTCCCTGCACCTGACTCTTTGCTGACGGCCGCCATCGCAAGTGTTGTTGTCGTCGCAGCAGCGATCAGCTGAGTCACCATGTCTGATCTGACTCCCCAGAGCGATGCCCCACCCCCACTACTGACAAGATCACACAGGCTGCCCGTGAGACCATCTACCTATGCAACTTCCGCGTGTCGGTGGATGGGGAATGGCTGTGCCTGCGTGAGCTCAACGACATCTCGCTCACGCCTGATCCCGAGCCTGCTCATGAAGGTAGGCGCGCACAGCATCACTAGGCCTCCGTTGCTCTTATCGTACTGGGCGGTGCTGGCCCAACCTTCCTCCATCATGCTCTCAGCGTTCCCGCAGGCCTGCCTGGAAATGTAGTTTTTATGGAGCACAAGTGGTTGTGAAGGTTTGTTTCCCACTGAATGATTTGAATGAAGCTATTCAAATGCTGTTTTGTAGTTAAGTTGTCCAATTAAATTGTCACGTCGTACAAATTAAGCATGTGCATCACACTGTTGGGGAAAATCCACCAGAATGAATGTACCTCCAATGAAATAATACAAAAAAAAGGTTTTTGACAAATTGTAACTCCATTTAGACTATTTTTAAGATATTTGGATCCTTGATCATCTATTTTTAAATTACTATAAAGGCCTGTTCATACCAAAAATTATGACTATAAAGATAACTTGAACGGAAACATGAATATGAACTGTAACATTCTTCTTAGAGTTCTTAGAGCTTCTCAAGCTCTTTAAAGTCAGGATTCTGATTGGCTGTCCATGTTTTTTTATTGTTCATCAGCTAAAAAATATTGTTCTGAAAGTGATTCCAAAATGTATTGTGGTTAACAATAAAGCTGTGCTATGGACTTTCCTATTCTCAGAATTAGGACGATTATTCAAATGTTATAGTTATAGTTATCGTGCTTGGTGTGAATTGGCCTTAACAAATTACTTAATATATTCAAATTCAATGCCCCCCATTTTTTGTTTTTAATAAAAATAAAAGGCATTTTACAAAAATGCTTACAATTTGTTTTTTATTTATTCACTTTGTAAAAGAAAAAAATATAATGCACTATATCATTTTTATAGTGTTGACTTGTGGTCAGAGTTTACAATTGTTTTGCTAATCCAGTGCATTGCTGGAGAGTCACGGCTTACTGTGCCAAAGGTTAAAAGAGGACATCAGGAAACACAGTCATGTGGACACAATTTTGTTGCCTTTGAAACGTGCCCGAGATTCCTACTCGATCAAATGTCTTAAAGGGATGTTATACTTATCAATTGGCAGTAGAGACCAGAATCTACATGTTGATAGTAACAGTGTTTTCTGTGCATTGAGCGAGGAGGAAGCAGGCATTTAGCAAGACAAGGAATAGGAAACATTACCTGATAAGGTCTGTTTACAGATTTGTCTAGTAGTTGTTTATTGGTCATACATTTCCAAGAATTGCATCACCTTTGCACTGTGTGACTTGTTTGTCTCCTCACTATCACATTGTAATGTGATAAACATATGACATACAAATTTTGATTTTGACGGTCAGTTTCCAGAGCCAGATGAAGTCAAGACAGTAACCTTTCTTCATAGATGTTTTATAACAAATGTTTTCTTCAATTAATCCATTGTGCAAATCAATAAATATTAGTTAGTTGCCATTTTCCCCTTGGTCTGTTTCACTGCTTGCAGACACTCTTTGTAATGTACTGCTCTGCCTCATTAAGTGTCAGTTGATTTTTGTCTTTGTTTTTTTGTCTCTTTTTTCCCCCACAGCTAAGTGACATAGAAGATCTTAAAGGGAAAGTTCATCCAAAATTAAATTTCTGTCATCATTTACTCAGCCTCATGTTGTTGCTAATCTGTATGACTTAGGCTACTTTCTTCTGTGGAACATAAAAGAAGATATTTTGAAAAAATTAGTAGTTTTGTTTACCATTAAATTAGATTTTATAAAAAAAAGAAAAAAGACAATTTCTCCAAATATCTTGTATTATGTTCCAAAAAAAGAAAGAAAGTCACGAAGTCATGAAGGTGACTTAATGAATGACAGATTTTTCTCCTTTTTTGTGAACTATCCTTTTAAAGCTATAATGAAAACTTAAGGATATTAGTATTTCTAGTGCTGTGGATAAAGAGGAAATATTACATTCTTTCCTGAGGCCTTCTGACAAACAAATGGATTTAGATAAGATGTAATGAGTCTTCCAGGACAAGAAGAACATTATTTGAGCTCCTTTGTCAAATGTAGTCAAATGACTTCACAGTAACTGTCTTCCGATCCAGAATTGCTGACACATTATAGTGGCTCTTAATGACCATCAACACTCTGCTTGCTATTATTAGTCTCTGTTATAGTGTTTCTGAAGTCTAGGAACATTTTTTGCTCTAATGTATGACAGTGAGAATAGAGAGAGAGCTTGGCTCTGCAGATAAGACTCTACAACCAACCATCTTACAACATGATGTGTCTCTTGTTGTTGCTTTGTTTTACTCCCATGATGTGCATGACCCAATCCTTTTCTGCTTTTTTTCTGTTTTCCATTGCCTTTTGCAAAGACTCATGGGAGGATTTCACAGATTTGGTGGAGCAAATGCAAATGCTTGATGAGTTTAAAGGTGCGTATGGTGGCATCACTCTCCCCAGTCCACCTCATCCCCGCCTCGGGCACCATCCTAAAACCACAGCAGGCGTGGCCGCGCCGCCCTGTCTTTACTGAACCAGCCTCCCTGAACAGCACATTCGCACCACAGCTTCTGAAGCTTTACCTTCTTCATGTTCTTTTGTTGTTTTACTTATCTGTCTCTTTTTCAATGTCTTATCTCCCTTCCTGTTTTTTGGTTTGATGTTTCCGTCAATAGCTTTGTGTCTGTGACTTTTTTATTGCTAGCTATCTTTGTAGCTAGCAGAATATCTGGCTACCCATTTGGCTGGAATACTCTTGTCTGGCCTGTTTTCTTTGGCTGTCTCACTGCCCCACCCCATTCTCTGGCTGATTTGACTTTTTTATCGCATGGTTTTACCAGCATTCATGCAAAATTTCTGGCTCTTTAGATTTTCTATGCTCTTCAGAGATTCTAAAAGACATTACATATTTATGATTCAGAGACTTATACTTCGGTCTTTACAGACAGATTTTTTTTTTTTTGTAGTTTGTGTAACCTTTGGCTTGAGTAGCGATGGCTAGACTCACTCTTTCCTGTGTGACTGTGTGAAGCTACACCAAGAAGGTCTTTCATTCGTACCTGTTGAAAGCTGTCTGTTGGCTTTCCTGTTAATGTCATGGCCTTTGAATGTCTTCGTTTTTGTCTTTGCATTAGCGATTCTATACCATAATATCAAAGTCTTTGAATGTCTTAAACTTTGCATTAGGGAGTCAATGTGCTGTGAAAAATGACCCAATGAAAAGTAATGAGATTGTTTTTTTTTTTTTTTTTTTTAGATAATGAGAAATTTGACTAAATTCCAAATTAGCTCATCTTGGCCCATTTATAAAATCAATCCAAGCAATCTTAAAGGAAAACTCCTCTTTTCGTTTTATCAGTCTTTCTCTTTCCCATTGCTGTGCTCATAAAAAAAAGGTCACTGCTATTTGCTAACAGACGTAGATTGAGAGTCTTTATGATTGCATTACTGTGGGTGTGTTTTGGATCAGACAGGGTGAGGCTTGAGATCTGAAAATTGATTTACTATAGTTTATGTAAGTTGTGATGCAATGTAAGGTTGGATGGAGATTATTTTGAAAATGACAGCAAACAAAACGATAATCTGTTATCAAGACACCCTTTTATCTGACAATTTGATTGCATGTTGGAGTGCAATCAGTCCGCATTTTTTTTGCCAGGTTTAGAGGAAACCATGTAGTCGCAGTCAATGAAAAGTACTCTAGTCCAAACTCTCATATACTGCTCTCATATCATGTTAAATACTGTGTGTATGAAAAGTCACAGTGAGAGAATTGTATCATATCTAACATAATGTTTGAATTTCTGTTTTACTCCAGATCCCAAAGACCCCATTGCCATCGAGAGGCTTAACCTGATGAACATGGCCAAGCTCAGCATCAAGGGCTTGATCGAGTCCGCATTGAACCTGGGCCGCACGCTTGACTCAGACTATGCCCCATTGCAGCAGTTTTTTGTCGTCATGGAGCACTGCCTGAAACATGGACTTAAAAGTAAGCAGAAAAAATCCCAGCCATAATTCCACTGTCCACCGAGTAATCTCTGGTCATCATTTATGTCCTTTACGTAATAATAACATGATCGTTTGTTCATTAATTTTGACAGTTACTGATTGCACAGTACTTTGGTGTGTTGTGTATACCATTTATAATCCCGTAAGTACAGTGTACCAGTATATTTTGTTCTGTAATGCTTAACCTTGACAGTTATTGTGCAACTACACCATGGTTGGGACATTTAATGTATAGTACAGTGAAACCAAGTCTTTAACAGGTTTATTTCTTTGTCTCAGTCTGTCTCCAGGTTTTCTTTTTCTAAAGGTCTCCTGTTTTTTAGGTAAGAAGACGTTCCTTGGTCAAAATAAGTCTTTTTGGGGTCCTTTGGAGCTTGTAGAAAAGTTGACTCCAGAAGCTGGTGAGATCACAGCCAGTGTCAAAGACCTTCCTGGGCTCAAGTAAGAAAACATCCTCAACCTAAATGTGTTTTTTTATTTTGTGTTTCGAAATCTGAAGTTGTTCTTTTATCTCAGAACCCCGTTAGGAAGAGGCAGAGCATGGCTTCGCCTGGCTTTGATGCAGAAGAAGCTTTCAGATTACATGAAGACCATCATCAACCGAAAAGACCTGCTCAGGTACATTTCCTGCCTTTGGTCTTTAATATAAAAGCTGTAATTGTGGTCTTGCAATCTAGTTTTTTCAACATCTTATATTTGCTGTTGTTGTTTTCCTCAGTGAATTCTATGAGCCCAACGCTCTTATGATGGAGGAGGAAGGAGCTGTGATCGCTGGGCTGTTGGTGGGCCTGAATGTCATTGATGCTAACTTATGTATGAAGGGAGAAGATTTAGACTCACAGGTTAGTTACTTTTTACTGAACACAAGCAATGGAGGACAACAGATGATAGAACAACTTTGCTGTCAATGGTATTCTCTAAAGTGTGCTTGCCAAAAAGTTCATTTATTTGTTTTTACAGGGTAATAAGATCTCTTTTACTCTGTTTATAGGTTGGAGTCATAGACTTTTCCATGTATCTGAAAGATGGTGCGCACAGTAGCAAAAGCACAGAGGGGTAAGTCTAAGTTGAACTTCCTCAATGGAAACTAGTTGTTTTAGCCTGACAGCTTTTGGACTCATTGTGAAAAGCTCATTGCTGCTTCTAAAGCTGCTCTTTGCTTGCAGCGATGGACAGATTACAGCTATTCTTGACCAGAAGAATTACGTGGAGGAACTGAACAGACATTTAAGGTGCAGTTGCGTTACCCAACATCAGCCTTGTGTGTTGTGATTGTAAGTAGCTGCTCATTTGGAAACCATTAGCAATCTCACATTGTCACTTTTAATTCCCCTTTCCCAGTGCGTCAGTGAATAATCTTCAAGCCAAAGTGGATGCGCTGGAAAAGTCCAATACAAAACTTACAGAGGAGGTGGGTTATAATTTATGTTTATGGAAAATACATGACCGATAAATTATTTAAATGAAATAGAACTGAATTCACACTACCGTTCAACAGTTTCTTATGCTCACCAAGGTTGCATTTATATGATCAAAACAGTAAATAGTAAAAACAGTTAAATTATGAAATATTACAATTTAAAATAACTTTTTTAAAATGTATTTTATTCCTGTGATGGCAAGGCTGAATTCAGTTATTCCTCCTGTCTTCAGTGTACGATTATCCTTCAGAAATCATTCTAATATGCTGATTAGCTGCTCAATAATTTTTTTTCAAAACAATTTCTCATTTTTATCAATGTGGTTAAACAATTGTGCTACTTAATAGATTTGTGGAAACTTTGGTACATCGTTCAGGATTCTTTGATGAATAAAAAGTTCAAAATAACTGCATTTGTTTGACATCTTTTGTGAAATTATAAATGTTTTACTGTCACTTTTCATTAATTTAATGTGTCCTTGCTGAATAAATGTATTACTTTCTTTAAAAATAAATAAAATAGACTGCTCTTGTTACTTAGCTTGCTGTCGCAAACAACAGGATCATCACTCTGCAGGAGGACCTGGAAAGAGTGAAGGAGGAAAGTTCTTACTTAGTGGAGTCTAGTCGCAAGGTGAACAACATTGTGTTTTACCCACAGTAATATCATTAAAGATGGTGACCGTTAACAATCATTCAGTCAAACAACACTGATTGACTGCATGTTACTCATTATTTGAAAGTAAACCACAAGCTTACTCTTGTTAGCACATACTGAGTTCACAGTCTGCAGTCATAACGCACTGTTTTGGTTGCGCTTTGCTTTGCTCTGTTGTCTGATATTTGACCTGTGTTCCTCCTGAAGGCATCAAGGGCAGATGGTACTGCAAACGGTCAAGTGCTCGGAGAAACTCGCAAACAGCTCAAAGAGGAAACTCAGCTCAGACTGGTGAGTAAAACATTAATGCCTGTGTGTGAATTGAATTCATCTCTGATGTGGGTTCTTCAAAGAATCGAGTCAGAGTTCTTTCGAGAAGTCTTAGAGCCTGTGTGTGTGTGTAGGATGTGGAGAAGGAGCTTGAGGTGCAAATAGGGATGAAGCAGGAGATGGAGTTGTCCATGACGATGCTAGAGAAGGACATCTGTGAAAAACATGACGCTTTGGTGGAGCTCAGACAGCAGTTAGATGAACTGCGTACACTCAACCATGAGCTCTCCGTTAAGTCACAGGTATGAGAGAAAAACAAAACAATTTACAGGTTTCTCATGGGAGCTGCTTCTCGAGTCAAAACACAAAACACACTCTTAATTATTTATTTATATATTAGACATACAAAAGCATTGTGTAAGCAATTAACAGGTTAACCTATGGTGGAGTGACAATGAAGTGATTTGATTTAACACTGCCAATTTAAAGAAGAAAGTAGACGTACGGTTCCAAGCCACGTAGTGTACATTTTGTTTAATAATGTACTAGTGTATTCAAATTTTTTTTTTTGCGATTTATACTTTTTATGAAGCAACATTAAATAATGGGGTAACTTACCATCAATTTGTTTAAAAATGCAGGACTTTCAATTCATTTGTCTGAAATCCTTTTGCTGCTTCACGTGGCTTTTATTTGAGGAATTGTTAATAAGATTAAGAACATTACAACTGCATTAGTATTGTTTAAATTGAGTGTAGCAAAACTGCATTTATTTTTGATGTAGCATGTTATTGGTGTGTGTCTGGCCTGTAGAGCTCAGAGACCGGTGCAAAACAGAAGACTGACATCATCAGCCGCTTGGAGGAGAAAACAAACCAGATGGGGAGCATTATCAAACAGCTGGAGAGCAGGTGAGAGAGTATAAGTGCATCAGTACAGCATTTACACATGACATGGATACTGTAAAAACAAAGTCTAGGAGCACTAGTGAAAAGGCCTCGTTTCTAAAATTTGATTTAACACACCCTTTTTCATTACAAATGATATTATTAGTATCATAATTGTAGTGCTAAGTAATAATGCAAAGGAAGAACATCTGACTGTCTGTCCTAAGTCAAATGATCAATGCCACAATTTTTATTATTTGATCTATGATCTAAAAATAGTCTTGATTTAAAAGAAATTAGATTTTAAATCCCAGATGTTATGCAGATAGAATACAGAATAATATAATTCAGTGATGATAATGCTTAATTGCTTTTACATTTGATTTATTGTTAATATATTATGACTGAACATCAACTAAAGAACAATTTATATATTTAATATTCATGTACAGTATATATTTATAAATTAACATTAAAGGTGCCGTATGTAATATTGACAGCTAGCGGTTGAAATGGGTACTACAGTCCAAATCAAAAATATTGGAGAGGGTTATTTCTCCCGATTCCCGCCCGCTCCTCCTCAGACTGGACGCTCACGCGGGTTGCCAGTTGAAGGACATGCAACAGGAACGAGTGCAATTGACAATGGCAATGAGCCTAGCACTGTAAGTTGATTTATCCGCGTTTTAATATGCCTTTGTTCATAGAGCTTTTTAGATGGATATTGAGGCTTTTTAGTTTAGTATAATTTGCGATCTCTGACCCAGTTAGTTTGCTGGCTTCCATGGCTACAGTACTGGCAACCTGGGGTGTCGAAATACTATTGGGTAAATGGCAGTGGGCGGAATCACACTGACCAAAACAAAAATAGACATTCCCACATGGAACGCACATTTCGAAGTAGAATAATTGGCTGTAGCGTTGTTTTTCTTAGACACTAGTATGTGAACTTGGCATGTATCCTAAATATCTGCGAACATATGGTGTTTTTATGCTATTGTACAGTAAAAAAAAGTACAGTAAAACAAAGTACATACGGCACCTTTAATCAAAATTATGCTTTCAAATGATTTGTTGTTAAAGTTCCCCCGTTTTATCTAATTTTATCCCTTAAAACTCATCTTGATCACCAAAATAACATTTAAACGTTTTTTCCTTGAAAATTCTTCATGCCTTAAAATAGCTTCATTTAGTATACGTGGATACGCCTCATAAACTGTGTTTATGAGACTGTCTTTGTCTCACTGCAGTTTTAAGGAGAAAATACCCAGCAATGGTGTTGACTTATGAATTGGCACATGGTTTGTCTTAAAGCATAATAAAAACACCTCGTAGACATATAAACAACATTAAAAACTTGATTTTCACCACAGGGGGACTTTAACGATATTAATCTAAAGTTAACACATTGAACCTTATTGTAAATTATTACCATTTTTCATAGCAAATGAGAAATCAGATTTTGAATCATAGACTTTCAATGTGAATTTTTGAATCCCACTGTTTATTACAATAATTTTCCAAGCATGGATTGTTCAGGGTGGGCAGATTTCAGATCAGTGACCAAGAATGATCATGACAAAGAGAAAGTGCAAATCACTTATATAGAGCACAAAACCGGGCACTAATAAGACAAGTCCACTCTTTCCTGTTTACATTTTTCGAGAAACATTGCTGCCTCCCACAGGTCGTCAACAGTCTGTTTCTAAAAATAACTTCTGCTCTCTGTCTCTGTCTTCTCTTTATCCCTTCTTTGCTTTTACCTGTTCATTTGACATTTGTCACATGCTCATTCTCTTGTGTTTCTACTCATTTTTCCTGAGCAGTGAGAACGACATGGCTAAACAGGCACGAAGCTTGAACACAGCTGCTGGAAAACTCCTTCAGAGGCAGCAATAAAACAATCGCAAACACCGGATAGTTTCCAAAAAAGCCTAAATTAAAGAAGAAAAAAAAATCTGATCTTCAGTTTGATTTCGCATAACATAGATGACTAGGGTATTTATTTTATTACTGGGTGTCAGATCCATTGCCGTTATTTTGTCTTGGAACCGGACTGAAAACTACAGATCTTGCTTCTGCGTCAACCCTCATTTTTCAATATTGTATGCCTGATCCAGTGCTCCTGTCACTAGTCTCCCTCTGTATGTTTTAACCGAAGTAAAATGCAGCTGTTTTGGCCGATCTTAGAACAAAGATGGCAGACGTTAATTTTAAGTAATGGAAATGCATCTCTCTTATATCTCTACTTCTCAATACTGAAAAAAGAGGATAGCAGGACACTTCTCAAAGTTGGTGCATTCTAAAAACCATAAAACACTTCAGTCCAGCACAGGGGAAACATTCCTAACAAAAACGTACAATCGTTTTATACTCTATAATCTATATGAAAGGATGCAACACCATATTATTCGGTTAATTTTGGTTGATCTCTCAAAAATCTGGGACCTGAATAGTTGACCCTACTTGCTTAAGTTTGATGATGTTGAGTGCTTTGGATGCCCAAGCTAAACAAACGAACTGAATATGTTTCTTTCAGGCATATTCAGGAGGTTATGTTAGCTTTTTGTTTTGTTGCAAGAAATTGCGTGCCTGAATTATTTTACAGCTTATTGTAAACTTAATTTGATGCAGCGGTAGTTTGATGCCAAACGTCGAAGCTTTGGAAAGATATTTGTGACACCAAGCTTTACAGATTCTGCAAAAAATCTGGATGATGAAATCCTCTAATTTGTGAACGGACTGAAGTGTATGTAGACATAATATAGATGTGAACTGTAGTACAAATATAGCTTAATAAAAAAAAAATCAGACACTTTGTCAGACTTCTTTGTCTTCTTTACTATTTACAGTTTCTGCTCTAGTCACATGTTTCCTCCTGTCATCTCTAGCTGTCTTTTAAGTTCCTCCCTCGGTTCTTTTTTATGCTTTTATCATCTTCGTTTTTCCATGGCTTTTTAGTTTAGTTAAGTTTTCATTTCACCTCATTAAGTTAATGTGGCCCAACTTCAGATGTAAGAAGGCAGAAAGAGAGCGGGACCTGGCGGATGAGGCCAATCGACTGTTCAAGCAGGAGTTTGGGGACAAGATTGCGAGTCTGCAGCAAGAGGTTGAGCAGTTACGACGGCAGAGGTACTGAGAATATGTTTTGTTTTAGTGGCTAATATCTAGAAAGCAAAAGATCTGGTTAGTTATTTATTGATTCATTACGCATCAATTTCTACATTTACTGTACTGTTCAAGAGTTAGATTCAAAAATATTAAGAAGCACAATGTTTTCAACATTGTTTCTTGAGCAGCAAATCAGCATATTATAATGATTTCTGAAGGATCATGGGACACTGAAGACGAGTAATGATGCTGAAAATTCAGCTTTGGCATCACAGTAATACATTACATTTTACAATATATTCAGATAGAAAAGTATGTAATAATCTTTTACAATATTACAGTTTTTACTGTATTTTGATAATGTATTGTTAAACCAAATATAAATTTTATTATAAATATCCTTTTTATTATCATTATTTTATTGTTATATACTGACTGAAGTACACAAGCTAGTTGCTGTTATGATTGTATCAGATTCCACGGCTAATGTTGTGGAAATTATAATCATCGTCTCATGAAAGAGTTATGCTAACAAGACCTTGTCTTTCTTGATGTGATAGATGGATTTTGGAACAAGAGCTCAAGAAATGGAGAGAGCATCCTGGAGATCAAACTTCTGAAGCTCTGTTAGGAAAAACGCCTCCGCAGAGAGACATGAGGCAGCACGTGGATGACATCAGAAAGGCGAGACCTGCTTTCCACCTATCGTGTCATTCAGTTGCTTCCACTATATGTCGTGTGCTGTTCCCTGAAATTCAGAGTCTTTTTTGTTTTTATATAGGAGTTAGAGTCTGTCAAAAAAGAAAATTATACATTGCGTACTGCACTTGAGGACAAGTCAAGTCTAAGTTCCAGTTTGTAAGTCTATCTTAAATGCAGAACCAGTTGCATAAAACTGAAATTATTTACTTCAGTGTTATCAAAATTAAACTAAAACTGTCTTTCTCTCAGGACACTGTCACATGAAGATGAACAGGTACATTTGATCAGTAATTCTTCTACTATTATCTTTTTTTCTAAGTTCCCTGCAATCATTTCTTATTTTAATATTCACGTATTTCTCTTATTTGATAGGACCAGTCTCTTTGTAAAGATGTTGACCCTTCCATCTGCCCGATGTGTGAAAATCAAGACTCTCTGACTACACCCAAGGTACCAAAGCAATCCAACACTAAATTCCTCATTAAACAGATCATTGCTTTTTAATAGCACATCATTATTGAACTACACTTCCATTCAAAAGTTTGGGGTCAGTACATTTTGTTTTCAAAGAAATTAGTTTATTCAGCAATCAGGAATAAATAACCATCTCAGGAATAAATCACATTTTAAAATAGAAAAGTTGTTTTAATTCACAATATTAGTTTTAGCTTTTTTTGTTTGAATACTCAAATTAATTTTACTCATACTTTTATTCTATCTATATTTCCATTCAACATAATACATATTTTGCACTGTTGCGATTACGGTACTGTGATCGTCAGTATTAGAACTGTTTTACAAGTGGTGTATCTTTTGAACTATTTCAGAGGCAATGCAAGAACTGCAGTGGCGTGTTTTGTGAGAACTGCATGGCTAATGAACTCCCTCTGCCCTCCTCCATCAACCCTGAGCACGTGTGTGACGTCTGCTACTCACAGTTACTGCAGCAGTACGGGTCCTCCCCATCCTGAGGTCGAGCACAGACTGTCCTGGCTGGAGCTTTAACGGTTTATCAACGTAAATGGTGCTGTACATAAATTGCACATCACATTCTGGATCATAAATCGGTTTCGGGCATCTCAATTATACAACATATCTGGGTTTTTTTTTCTTCACATATAACATTTGCCAAAAAGGGATGATTTTTACCAGCTCTTTGTTGGAAATGCTTTAAGAACATTTAATTCTTGCGGATGAGTGAAGTTGTCCACCAAGTGGATTTATGCAGTTCTTGTACAATTGTTTCCATCAATTAATATTGCAAGTAAGATGATACAATAACATAATATTGATGTCTTAATAAAAAAAAAAACCTGAATTAAGATGATTGATTGTAGACAGGATAGTATTTTCAGCTTTTTGAAAACTATGCACTGAAGGCGGCACATACATTAACATTTTAAACTCTTCCAAGTCCAACATTCATAAATTGTGAGAAAAGATACAGTTCAGACAAAACAGCATATTATGGAACACTACATTAAAATGTTATGAAATAATGAGATAAAAGGTAGTTATGTCTGCCATGTAATGTATTTTATTCTTATTAGCTATGCAATAAATGTTTATTATAATGTGGATTCTTCAGTCTAAGCCAATTGTATACATAACCAATATGTAAATGCATGAACAAACATTTATGGCAGAATTAAATGTTGGTGGAATGGCTTGGTAATTCTGGGATAAACAACATACTTATCTATATTTGAAGTGCATGAATGATTTCATAAAGTTACAAGTACAACAATGGAAAAGGTTTTTTTTTTTTTTTTTCAACATTGGACACTTCCACTACACATGACTATTTTGTTAACATTGTTTCGATCTGAACTCAGAAATGAATGTCTGAATAGAAATAACAGAACAGGAAATATCTGTAAAGTTCTCTTTTAATGTTGGTTCTTTGTATTATTGTAATATACTCATACATTGAATAACTTAAAATACATTGCGATGCATTTAAATACAGTTTACTTTCGTCCTATTGTTCCTCCCTTGATGCTGATGAATTGAGGAACAACTCAATATATCGCTCATCTGGATGACAGAAAAACATACACAAAAACATGTTAATCACTTCATGTTTATATTAAACATTTTGGACCACATTTGGGTTATTTCAGAAGATCACACATATTCATTGCTTACTTATATACTCTCTGTCTTTGGACATGGCTGACACAGCATCCTGATGTGTTTTGAAGTAGGCTTCTGCCTCACCGGTGGGTCGCCCGTTTGGACTGTACTCTACAAGAACCTTCAACAGGCTGATGGGAGCGAAAAACTGGAACACAAATTACACTTCGGCCATTCAGTACTGATACTAGACAAGGTCAAATAAGTTTAATAATTACATAAACTATTAAAACCTGTAATTAATATCACACTCCTCTTGACCACCTTACTGACTGTAAAAAAAATCATGCTTTATCTTAAATAGAATATATTCAATATAACACTTTACCTTTACAATGTCCTCTCCTGTGGCTTCATATGGCAGACCTCTCATTTGAACAAGGTTCACTGTTTCTGATACAGGGCTACCATTTGCTGTGAACAAAAATAAAGTCAGGGTATCTGCTGGGTTTGTACAATCAAATTTAAAACTATTTAAGGCAAAATGTGCAGGGTAGGGCAATGTCTATGGTAACATACTAAACCGGACAATGACTGTAAAAAAACATGATTTAAACAACTTGACAACTCAAACACTTATGACATTTTATAAAATGATAAACCTCACATTTCAGCTTTTAAACCATTTTTTAAGAATAGGTCAAAATAAAATATATTTCAATTTTAATACATAATATACTCATTTTTTAGAATCCACATTAGCTTCTATTTAGCATTTAGGACAGTGTATGCTGTGTAAAATTTTGATTTTCGTATTGGTCTAGACCAGGGTTATTCTAGTATATATTCTGTATGACAGATACAAATAATTGTATTTGCTGGCTGTATTCTAGTTTTCTGCAGCGTTTTAGTAAAAGTACCTATTTTTCTGCTACTGTGGTTAAAATAACCGGATCATCAGCAGCTCTTAATGTTGCGCTTTAGCATCTTCAGCGGGAGAAGCAACGCGCACGGAGTACAAAGGGCTTGAACGAAGAGCATTTGGCTTTGGATAAAAATATTAGAGGATGTAGCGCTCATTACTGTAAACGACCCTGAGCGCTTGTGATGTGAACCACTCGGTTGTTTTGACACGCTGCTGACTTTGAACTGTAGAAATAATAAAATGGCGCAAATATGTCCCGCAGTCCGCATGGAACCAAGCCATGATCTGCCATTTGAATACCACTGGTCTAGACTAAATGAAAACAGCGGGCGGACTGAATGATAATGCAAATTGATTATTAAATGTATTCAAACTTTTTATGGAGATAAATTTAAGATGCATGGGAGTGAGTTTAAGATGAAAGATGCATGGGAGTGCACACAGTATACAATATATGTAATCCTTTTTAAAGTCTGGATGTTAAGAGACACTGTAATAACATCTTACCTGTTTTTATTTTGCGGGGCGTGTCCTCAGCTCTCGGTGTGGAAGCTGAAGTCTCATTTCGCCTACTTCCATACTGGACTTGGACCTCACTTTTCCTGCTGGGAAAAATCTCAACATACCTGCATACGAGGGAAAAAAACCTTTATAAAACACAGATTCAAAACATTTTAATACATCTTAGATATTTTGGCATCAAACAGCTACAAATGTGGTTTATTATCAAAAGTGATACTCAAAAAAAAACATACTTCACTGTGAAATCATACATATACAAAATAAGAAAGTGTGAAGTCCGCACACTGAGGGGACTTCACACTCCTGGGGGAGGGAGCCTGATGAAGACCTGAGGGTCGAAACGTTGCTTTTTTCAATATAATAAAAATTTCTGGAGCAGAGGTTTTCAGTGTGCGGACTTCACACTTTCTTACAGTTGTCCTGCACCTGAGCCCAATTTGGGTGTTTGGGATGTGCACACCAGCTTTATATTTTTTAAATCATACATATAGCCTTGAGTGGGAAATCTCTTTACTCAGGATCATAAAGGACTTAGGGGCTTGTTTTCACGACACCGTTTTTTAACTAAAAACGGAAAACTTTGTATGCGTTTTGGCCGTTCATTTGCATGACAACGGCATTTTGGTGCCCTGAAAGCGGGTTTCAAAGTACACATTTTTTGAAAACGTGTTACGTCTATGGGTGTGTAGTCTTTCTTTGCAAAGTGACATCAACATGGCATGCATAATACAGCGTTTTAGTCGTTTTCACAGATCGGTGTGAACATGGATCGTTTTGACTATGGTGTTGTCTGTACACGAAAAATGCAAAGGAAAAACTTTTCACTTTTAAGTAGGATCATTGTCATGTAAACATAGCCTTAAAAGACTCATTCAAAGACAGCTGTGAAAGCATTTAACAGTTTCAAAGGAAAAACAATATATTTGCATTCTTTTGTTAAGTATTACTTGATATACCAACCTGTTTCCAATGACATCTCTGTCTCTCTTTAATGCCTTTTCAGCCATTTCCTTTGTGACAAACTGCACAAAAGCATCGCCCGAGTTTCTTCCTTTCCTGTTCAGGACTATTGTAACTCCATCTTCGACAATATCCAACCCTGTTTTGAGAACATCAAAACAGACAAATGAAGCATGAGGCTTTTATCAGTGCAATGATGTTCAAATGTCACATTATCTCTCACCAGAGAAAAACTGAATGATGTCTTTCTCTGTACAGCTGAAGGGAAGCCCTCTGAGTCGCACCACTCCATCCGACTCCGTAATCGGCTGTGTAGCCTTTAATATGGCTTCAGCTTCTTTGTTTGTTATCTCGTACACTGAAACGCATGACACCACTGTTACAATGTACAATTAAAAACATGATAAACGCACACACACACACAAAAAACAAGCATAGGGTATTTATTCAAAATCAGCTTACCCTCAACATAGCGCTGTCCCAGGTAATGCTTGTTCAGATCCAATGCTTTGCAAACGTCCTCTTCGTGCTCCAGCTCAATGAACGCCTGTCCTGTCGGCTTGCCGTTCCTGTTGTGAATTATATGGATTCCCTGAACTCCAGCTCGAATCCTACAATCTGCACACAAAAAAAATCAAACAATAAATAAATAAAAAAATAAAAAAAGTGCAAAGTGTACTTCACACGATGAGCAGATTATATCATCAGGACATCTTCAGGATAGCGGCATCCATACAGTGAGGGTATATGTTGACTTCATTTCTGAATTACTAGAATTTCTAAGGCCTCTGAATTATAATAATGATAGTTTGTACTTCTTAAGCAGGTAAAAGGCCGTTTAGTATCATTTTAATGACGTCCACTCCACATTTAGCTTGTGGAACATATCTTTTTGCTGTGAAATCTCATGATTTTATAAATTAAACCTGAGAAAAACTTTTATATTGCTATTAATATTTCAAGCAGAACATTTACTGGACTGAAGCAAAGTGATTTTCCATACTATGGTCCATATAGATACAAATCATGAGAAAAATAAAAGTTTGAAATATGTTATAACAGATTTCTGAGGAAAGTTTATTTGCACACATCGCACTGTATCATGGGCCCAAACATAAAACACACATGCAACATTTCTAAAAGATTTCGTTAATATATTTTGTCTAAATGTTCAATAAACGGTTTCATTTAAAATGATATTTCTGACTTATTTAAGGCTGATGAGGCTTTTCAAGGTTAACACACACCTTCAATTCACCTGATCAAACAGAGGAACAACAGCGTGTCTCCAAAATATTTTTAAAGACTGTAAAATATCAAAACAAGTATACCAGAAAAGAAGTTTATTAAGTCCTCTGCAGTACATGACCAGGGAAGCCCCCTGACCTGGACGATGAACACTTCCTTTGCTTGGATCTCTGGCTTAGGGGTGTATTCGGGTAGAGGTGGGTACTCATCGTCTTTAGATGGTGCCTAAAACATTAAAGGAATAATGTCATGAGAAAAGATTTAACAGTAAATTGTGTCTGGAACAGTATTGAAATGTTTGTATATCAATCAATCAATCAGGTACCTCAATGGATAGGCTTCTTTGATATAATGTCCATGGATGCCTGAATTCGCGGTCAGCTAAATATCTCGCTGAACATGAATGAACATACCGACCTCGTGCTGCTGTAGACTGCGCAGTTTTGACATGAGTCTCCAGGCATGGAAACTGCTGTTGTCTCCTGATAGAGCGAACAAGAGTGAACAACAGGGCGCTCCTACTGAATGCAGACATCTTGTACTGTACAAAACTTCAACTTAAACATGCATGAAACCTAAAGTAAACAGACTCGGTTAACACACTGTGTGTTCTGTGTTCAGCTCAATTACCCAACAAATCACGTTGACCTACTGCGTCAGAGGACAACATGACGTAATTAAAACGCGCCACTGGACTTGACAGTCGTTTCAAAATAATAGTTCTCTGTAATTGTAGTTAAAAACAAAATATGGGTTGTATTGGATTTAGATTTTTTTTTTATTGTAATAAAGCTAAAACAAATTATTGCAAAATTTTTGGGAAAAATCTTTGTCTAAACAGAAAAGTCTATGGCCTAACCTGAACAGAAGAGTTTTCATTAAAAATTCGAAATTATTTGTACAGACCTTCTCACAATAAATAATCATTAATAACGAATAAATAGAACGAACAATGAAACAATTGTAAATAGTAATAATTTCTAATTATGTAAATTCATTTATTGCCTTCATTTAGTAAACAACCCCCCCCCCCCCACACACACACACAATTTGTATGTACAATTTATGTAAATTATTATGTCAATCAATTGTTAAGTTTGTGGAAAATATATAATAGTATATAATATGTACGTGTGTATATATATGCTGACGTTAATATAATATAATATAATATAATATAATAAAATATAATATAATATAATATAATATAATATAATATAATATAATATAATATAATATAATATAATATAATATAATATAAACGCTAACCTGACTCTTATTGGAGAAGAAAGGAGGCGTAGTGAATATACTGTCGTGATCTCGCGGGATTTTTCGGCTCTGGAGAGACTTTGGATGGGAAGGAGAACTTTTGCACGGGCAGGATCAGTGTTCGTGGAGTGTTAAGGACATTAAGGCTCAAATACCTTGATTTTCCACCCTTCAACAGTCAAAATAACGGAGTAGTGTCTTTTTCTCATCTACAGCGATTTTTTCTCAAGGAGCGATGAGCTTTTTATTGTAAGTATGAGTGGGTTCTTTAAATGGGAACACTGATGGCTAGTTAGCAAGCGTAGAAATACTGCTTTTGTCCCGAAGCTGCCTGTACAAGAGCAATCCTGACTCACAGCCGATCCGACACTTATTAGAAATGAACAGTTATGACATAAAAAAAGCTGATAGAAGCGCAGTTTGATCGTATCTCAGCAGTTTAGTGCGTGACCATCATAACACAAAACTGTAGTCTGGGTAATGAAGAATATTTAGCCAGTACATGAGGTCATCAGCATTAAATTGGATTTGAATACTCGTCCTTTATTACTATATTTGGGTTTATAGTAATCTGACTGTGAACAGAGCCTTATTTTCCAACATCATGTAATTTATGTAAAAGGAATATAGTCGTGTTTTGTGGATCGACACAAGTAGATTTTTCCTTAAATCTGTCCCTCCATCAAAACTCAAAAAGTCACCAATAATTGTTAGCTACCTAATAAATGTTCTGTCGCTTTCACGATACGTACATATAATGATTTGACATTAGAGTGCAACCTGAAATGCAGACATGATCAGCCTGGATTATCCCACTATAATCTGTACAGTAACCCAGTCTAGTAAATCCCAGTGCAGTTCATTTTGTTTTTTTAAATTATTTTAATGCATCTCAGTATTTTCTACTTTTTTCTATTTGGATAAAAAAAATATCTGTATTGTTTTATTTTTATTTCACATCCTGCCCAATGTTGTCTTACAATGTTCATAAATAGCTTTATAAAATTGGCTGTGAAAGCAAAAATAGGGAATGTAATCAACGTAGGCTATGCTACAGTATATATTATTTGCAAAAAGGGGGTTAAAAATTACATTGCACTCTAACATTGTAACAACAACATTACAGCTAAAAACTAAAATAATAGAGAAGTAGAAGCACAGACTGAATGTTAACAGTTTGGCGCTTATGTGCCTGGCAGCACTCGTTCACTGAAGTCTGAGAAGTTTAGCATAGACTCAATTGCATAAGGCTGACATTAGAGATGCACTATTAATCGTTAAAAGATAGTGATCTCGATTCAAACACCCACACGATTCTTCTATATACCTTTGACAAAATCACACTGGGACATTAAAATCTGTGTTTGTGCTACAGCTGAACCAGAGAGAGCAGATATGATGCGAGAAACAGCTTAACAGACAGTCTTTCAGCCACACAATATAGTTATTTCTGTGTTACAAATATTCATATTATCACAGATATTATATTGGGATTAAACTTATAGTTTGGATATAACACTGAAAAAAAACAGTGTTATAAAATCGTGATTCTCAGTTTATCCAGAATCATGCAGATCTACCTGACAGCAAAATGAAAATATTTGCATGACCTTCTAACATTTACTGAAGGAGAATATAACAGTGAAATGTGGTGTTTTCCTCAGTTCATAGCTTAAATCTTAAATGCATTAAACAGCACAATAACTAAGCTGCTTTAAACTATATGTATGAACTATATCTTATGAGTTATTTTGAAGCCCAACATTATAAATAATTTCTCATGTTTAGGACGAATTGGATTATGCACTTTCCCTTGCTATTTTTCAGATGTGCTAAAATAATATCATAATACCAAACTACTGTATGTCGATATAAACTGTATTGCATCATCATCCTTTATAAAAAGATATCGATATATCGTACAAACCCGACATACTGCCTGTGCCCAGCCCTAGTTTCTCCCTAGATGTATATCTTTTTCCATGGAGACACTACTTTACAACGTATTTAAAGGAGAACTCCGGCGCAAAATGAAATTTGGTCTAATTACACATTGTTACCTAGTCAACCGTTATCTGAGATTTGTTTTCATGATTATCGAATGTAAATACTTTTATCTCTAAAACCAGTTTAGCCTATAACACTAGTATAACGCTAGTATATGGGGCACAGAGTAATGACAAATAAAAATCGCTAGTTAATACCACTAACAAGGCTCAAAATAGCCCAACACTAACACGGCAGCATAATCAGGGTCCCTACATACAAACCGAAGCATTGAGAACGTTGTAAGTGTACAAACAGTTTAATAAGAAGATATTTTATACATACAGTCAGCTTCGCGAAAACAGATAGGAGCCATCTTTGGAAAACAGTCTCGAGCAATCGAACCACGAACGCCGAGCCACCTTATCACAACAACTGGCTCGTTCACATCTCACCAGCGCACTTGGCTCGGCGTTCGTGGTTCGATTGCTCGAGACTGTTTTCCAAAGATGGCTCCTGTCTGTTTTCGCGAAGCTGACTGTATGTATAAAATATCTTCTTATTAAACTGTTTGTACACTTACAACGTTCTCAATGCTTCGGTTTGTATGTAGGGACCCTGATTATGCTACCGTGTTAGTGTTGGGCTATTTTGAGCCTTGTTAGTGGTATTAACTAGCGATTTTTATTTGTCATTACTCTGTGCCCCATATACTAGCGTTATACTAGTGTTATAGGCTAAACTGTAAACTGAGATAAAAGTATTTACATTTGATAATCATGAAAACAAATCTCAGATAACAGTTGACTAGGTAACAATGTGTAATTAGACCAAATTTTATTTTGCGCCGGAGTTCTCCTTTAATTGTGTTGTAAGAGCTAAATCATAGAAACAAGTATGTTTTGCTTGAATATCTCTAGAACAACAAATATAATGTGCCAACAATGTAGAGTAGTGCATTTCTCTTCTCTTCTGCTTTAAAAAATGGGAAGTACTTGTGCTGTAACTTAGGCTGTACGATTCAGTCGAGTATGAAGAAAAGAAAAGCTTTGCGTTAAACCTTCCACCAACTTACAACCAGAAATTAAATTAATATGAGAGATGAAAATTCATGTGCCCACTGCCCTCATTATCTTAATCCAAATAAGTTAACTTCCTGCCTTCCTGTTAAAACAACCTGTCTCTCACATGACTTTAAATTGATCTGCAAGAGTGTCTTTCACTATTGTTGTTGCTAAAACAGCATAATTATGCCCTCAAACAGTTTGTCCTCTTGGTCTTGGCCACATGTTTTTTGCTTTGTGAAGACAGGAATTTCCCATCTGACTTTTGCTTGATGCTCTGATGCTGTCTCCTGACTCAGGGAAATGTCATTAGGGGTAAAAGATAATGTCATTTGGGAGTGTCACGGCCTGAAAATGGGTCGCAGGTCTGTTCTGATCCTCTTTATTGTTGGCTTGGCACATGCTGGTCATTCAAGTGAGTTTTTCAGAAGGTTTGTCTGTATTTGTTGATCACTTCCAGTTTCCTTTTGTTCTTTTCTGTGCAAACCCTGTACTGTTTGTCTAAACAGAGCAACTGTTGAATTGAAGACAGGCTGGCTTTGAGGTGTTGATGGATCATGGACCAGTAAAGGCACATACTGTATGCTTGAATGTTCAACTCAGAGGAGGAGTGGCCCAGCTTGGATGTCAGGCTTGGGAAGTTTTACCTGTATATGAAGTCTTTAGGATGTGTTGAACACCTCCATATAGCTCTCCACTAGGGGTGTAACGGTTCTCTGTAAAATAAAAAATCTAACCGTACTGTTCTCAATCTCCACTCACAGTTCAGCATGCACTTGCATCGCGGTTCATCTCAAATCCGACGTCCATATGCATCTATAATACGGTTTGTTGAAAATAATTTGTAAAACAGAGAGTTAGGCTAATGTATCTCTTTGTTGATGGATGCGCGTTCTGCCTTTCCCTGAACTGTGTTCAATATGCCGTCATCACCTCACCTGGGTGTTGAATAGCGTGTGAGCGCAGGTGAGACCTAAACAGCACACGTTACTATCTGTGTTTAAACTTTACTCATTTAAGCCTTGCCAATTTAAACATTCAGGAGAACTCTCGTTTCCCTAAACATGGCCGATACTGAACCATACAGAAACTGTGACCCCAAAACCATGCTAAAAAAAACGAAGTGAGTAATTTGAACCGTTACACCCCTACTCTCTACACTATCCTTATGGCTTGTTTAAAGGGCTATGAGTTAAGGCAAAAGCAGCTTTTAGTAGGGTTATTACCACTTTTAGAAGTGATGTGCTGTAATAAAGGCAAATGTATTGAACATCATCTTAGGTGCAAGCCACCTAAAATTATTCTGAACCCACGATTCTGAATAGACACTAAACAAAATAACATGTAATTTACTAGTTTCTGACCAAATATGAATTGCTGCAAATCTATTTACATTTTTTTTATTAATTAAATGTTTTCTTATTAATACTTTTCTTATTTTAATATTAAATTATTTTTATAATAATTGTTATTATTATTAAAAATCGTTTGAAATAAATAAATGATTAAATGACTCGCCTGTTTCATCACTAGATGAAGCGATTTTGAACACATCTCTTGAATGAATGATTCAATGACAAATACATTTTTTGACTGTCACTTGTAGCCACCTACTGGTGTATCAATGCAATTGATACAATATTTATTTGAAGCGAGGGGATTTGCTCTATTTTGATATTGCTACTGTAGACATCAGTGTTTATATCCGAACTATAAACTTTTATCCCAGTACTTCTGTGATAATTTGAATTACTGTAATTAGAGATGCCAGCGATTAATCGATGATTGATTAATTGTTGATAAGTTAATCGATAAAACAAAAATCAATCGATGGTTGATTAAGCAAGGTCATTATTAGAGTTTGTAGTTTATGGCTCATGTGTAAAATACGTTTAATAGACACAGCCGAATTTCTGTATTTTAGAAATAAGATCATGTGGGTGTTTGTATTGAGATCTTTTAACAAATGGGCCTAACCGTGCAGCTCTACTTTAAAGAATAGTATTCATGGAGTATACTGACATTAATTCATCCCAGCAGCCTGGAAACGTTGTTGAAGAATATTCCCCCTCATCTTAGCTTGTATTTTGAGTGCTGCCAGTGCCAGACTATTATGGTACTTTTACTATATAAATGTGACTTTTCCTAACCAATACCTGCTTCTGTTCTTTCTTACCTCATTACTTTAATGTTTAATCCCACACAAACAGGTTTCTAATAAAAATAAACAGTATGTCATGTTCATTGATAACATTTTGCTTGACCAAGTATTTTTTGATTCAGTGCAAGTGTGCAGCAAATCATTAAAGTGTGAACATCCTGCATTCTTACTCTTCTGTTATTCCACAGTGGAAGCCGCTCGTCAAAGACGTTTAAACCGAAGAAGAACATTCCCGAGGGCTCGCATCAGTACGAGCTCCTGAAGCATGCGGAGGCCACTCTGGGCAGCGGGAACCTGCGCATGGCCGTCATGCTGCCCGACGGAGAAGATCTCAATGAATGGGTGGCAGTCAACAGTAAGCATGTGACTTTAATCTAGGGATTTTTTTTTTTTTGCATCCTCAGTGTGTGTTAAAAACTTCAGTGATTTAATTTTTTTTAATGTTTTTCCCCTGTAGTTCTTAATTGTAAGGGGGTGGGATGTATACTAATGAATAATGTGAATAACCTAATTATGTAGACATGTCATCATGCATCATTCCTTCTAATAGCATCTCAGACTAAATGAGTCTGTCGCATTCAGTGTTGTAGCTCCTGAAATCAATACTTTTTGCCGTAAAGGTTTAGTTTTCCCAAAAATGAAAATTATCCAATAATTTACTCACCCTCAAGCCATCCTAGGTGTATATGTCTTTCTTCTTTCAGCCAAACACACACACAAAAAAAATATATATATAAATATATTATTATTTAAAAATGTCCTGCCTCTTCCAAGCTTTTAATGAGAGTGAATAGTAACTGAGATTTTAAGAGCCCAAAAAAGTGCATCGATCCATTATAAAAAAATAATCCATACTGCTTCAGGGGGTTAATAAAGGCCTTTTAAAGTGATGCGATGCGTTTTGTAAGAAAAATATCTATAATTATAACTTTATAAACTGTAACTTTTCTCTATATTAACTATCCTCTGCACTTCCGTGTTCCTCAATACTACATCCATCAGGTCAGAGTTCACTCTTCGTCCAGAACTCGTTACCGGAAGCCAGTGATTTAATTTTAAAAATGTTGTTTTAATATGGATGTTTTCACAAATATTTTGTGTACATATGCTAACATTTAAAAACCTGTTAAAATATGTACAGTCAAAATCAGTGCTCTATATTCATGCGCATACTCTCATGTGTTTAAATGAATCTTACCAGTTATCATCCATTTTATAAGGCCTTTTTGTAGGTCAGTTTTGCAACATTTCAGAGGCAGTTGCTTGGATTCATTCATAGACTCTGGCCTTCTATTTTTAACAATAAGGCAGTGGAGTTTTCTTAGGTTGTTAGCCTCAGGGACAGAGGGCTGAATACGGACTCTGGCAGCGCAATGTTGCTAGGGTTTAGGGTTTCATCTAATTACTGCAGCTCATGAAATATTGGTGTACCGAACTTCTGTTATATAATTACAGCAGGGTTTCTAAAACCCCTTGAGATTTGTGATGGAACTGCATCGGGTAGATATTTATGTTGTTGTATTTTACACGATATAAGATTAATTTCAGAGCGTGGGTTTTTATTTCTGTTTAAAGATGCTGACTTGAGTTTGTACTATAATGTTGTTTCGTGTGCTTGTAGCTGTGGACTTTTTTAACCAGATCAACATGTTGTATGGGACCATCACAGACTTCTGCACTGAGGAAAGCTGTCCTCTAATGTCTGCTGGGCCTAAGTAAGTATTAACTGGGATTTATCATGTGAAATATTTCGAGCATTACACTACTGTTCAAAATTATTATTATTTTTTTTAATTATTTTGTTTACATTTTTGAAATTAAGTCTATTGTGCTCACCAAGGTTGTGCGCATAAGAAAGTTCACTTTTGAATGGTAATGTGTACTTTAAGAAGTGCTGCATACATTATTTGTTCTGCATAATAATTATTTTATGGTGATGTAGTTGCACGTTACTACATATACTTACTATAGTAATAAGAGTATCTAACCGTAACTCTAAAATAAGTACATCTAGTTAATTTATATCACTCAGTACTTATTTTTGTAATTACAAAGTGTAACCATATTTCTTTTAATTAGTATCTTGTGTGTTGTCTGCAGGTATGAATATCACTGGGCTGATGGAACCAACATAAAAAAACCAATAAAATGTTCAGCTCCAAAGTACATTGATTACCTGATGACTTGGGTCCAAGATCAACTTGACGATGAGACACTTTTCCCTTCAAAAATAGGTGTGCTACTCCTTTAATTTATTGTGCATGATATAGAAATATAGCATGTTTTTTTTTCTTTGTTTAGCTCATCATGATGAGGAGGGAACTGTCCACAGGGTGGCGCTTTTAAAACATCATCAAAACAGGCTTTAAACAATTTGGTCTTCTCAAGGAACCGTTTCCCTTTGCTTGGATTCTAAAGCACATTTTAAAGTGTCCATATAATGCTTTTTTTTAAAGGTTCCTAATTTGGTTTTCAAGGTCTCCTACAATAGGTTTACATGCATTGAAGGTCAAAAAACACTTTAATTTTCTCTTAATAATATACATTGCAGCATCACCTCTTTTCTCACAGTGTCTGAGACCGTTAGATCAAATGAAACGGCCATTACCATATTTGAATTTCAGCTCTGAAGGCTTCCTCAGTACTTGTAGTGATACGAACAGTAATGATGGCGTCAGTTTTACGGTATTAATTTGAGTCATCATCCTTTGGAAGTGCATGCAAGATGGACTTGCTTTCGCAGCACAGAAAATGTCTCTTCTTGACAAGTGACAACACAAACCAAACTTTTCCCAGCCTCAGCTACAACTACAGGGCAGGTCAAAGTAAACGTTGTTCGCAGGCAGCCAATGAAGACCATAGGCTGCCACTGGCATTATGCAAATTTGTTACAAACCTACATAGGTTTGTGCACAAAGTAAGGACTTTTTACATTCACAAACAACTATAAATTACACACTTCTTGTAAGGTAAAAAAAAAAGCCTAATAGGGTCTTTTAAAGTTGTTTTTCTGTGTGACTTTTATAGGGGTCCCTTTCCCAAAGAACTTCATGTCGGTGGCCAAGACCATTTTGAAGAGACTCTTTCGTGTTTACGCTCACATCTACCACCAGCACTTTGACTCTGTTATTCAGCTGCAGGAGGAGGCGCACCTCAACACCTCTTTCAAGCACTTTATCTTCTTTGTTCAGGTGTGTACATGTCATTGAGGTGTGTGAGCTAGTGTTTACCTGGGTGGTTTGGCTTATCATAAGCAGATGAATATGATGTTTTACAGGGCCAACTCAAATGAAAACATCTCTCTCTCTCTACTCCTTTTTTTCAGGAGTTTAATTTGATTGATCGTAAAGAACTAGCACCTCTTCAGGAGCTGATCGAGAAGCTCACATCCAAGGACAGATAAATCTGCTCTTCCTTTCAGCATCTTCTCTAGTTTCTGTGTACAGGCAGCCAGGCTTTGTTCTCTCTGTGTTTGACAGGTGTGTGGGAATGTTTCCTTTGAGAGTTAGGAAAAGGCTGACTCCAAAAAAGCCCTTTATAAGCCACAGGTCAACTATAGGTCAAGGTTATAGTGGAATTATACTGCAGTCCTTTTGACGTAGTCTCAAACACGATCTAAGTGCCTGATATGTCCACTTTCAAAATTGCTAGCGTTTGTATAAAAAGCACTACCATTGCTATAAAACTTGCTTTCGACTTTATTTAGGAGTACATAATAATTAGTGGTTTGTTAGTTTTTTTTTTTCCTCTTAATGGATTTATTTAGAAGTTCATAGATTGAAAAATACTGAATGAAGCATTCATCGATTTTTCACGGAGATGAAGATAAATATTTAAGTCTTAGCTTCTCTTAAGTGCTCATTTTAACTGCTCCCTGTGTCTCATGACGTATTTGGGATTTCCGTTATCAGTTTCCGTAGTAGTTGAATTGAGATTTTATCCAGCCCTCAGTGAAACTTTCCTTATTGTTACACATTTCACTCATTAATGAAGAACACTGGGCCCTCAGTTGGCCTGCCAATGCTTTTATACCACTACATTACTTTTGAATAAGTACTTGTTGTTAAACCAGTTTTACAGATTCACTCCCAGAGGTCAGGGGGTTTGTTTGTTGGAAGCTGGGATGAATGAGCTGACTATGCAAGATCAGTATGTACTATTTAAGCTAATTTTCTCATACCCTATGAAATGCATCTTTTACATTTTTTTTTTTTTTTTTGCAGATTTTGTTCACAGATGTGGACACTATGGAAACCTTTAAAAAAAGTATCTTTTTAATGTGAAGGATACTTAATTTTATCTCCTCCCAGTCTGTATTAGTGTTTCAAAGATCCAGATAAAAAAAATCTTTCAATTAAAAGATAAACTATGAGGTGGTTTCCAAAATTTGAAGAGAATCTATGACAGATTGATGCTAGTTTAATAACACACACCAATAATATTGCTGATAAGATAGTTGGTGGTCCTTACTATAATTTAAGCAGTGCATACGTTTGGTCTTAATGAAGTTTCACCCCATGAATGTTTATTTTTCTGAATGTTACAGAAAATGTGTTGCTCTGAATAACACACAGCTAATATGTTTCTCAGAGATTTTCAAATCACTTCATTTTAGAACAATATGAGATTGATTATAGACAAATGTGATAAACATTTTGATGGGAAGTTGTAAATACTGTAAACAGAAAAGGTATGCAATTGGAATAACATGAGATGTCACTTGCTGAACTTTTGTGGTACAATGCTGAATACTGTTTATAGGAAAATAAACCTGTTTGAAAAAAAATGAATTTGTGTTTTTGTTAATAGTATGAGCATCAGTATGTATTTGTTTTTTCATGAATTAATTATACTAGCTATTACTAAACACATCAAGTTATTTAGAATTAAAAAAAACGTGGTTATACTTTATTTTAAGGTGTCATTGTTACAGTGTAATTATATATTTAAGTACTTAGTAATATTAAGTAACTACATGTACTTACTACAGGGTTAGGGTAGGATTAGGGTTTGGTTGCATGTAATTATGCATACTTTACTGTTATTACTATGGTAAGTACATGTAATATATGTAACAAGGACACTGTAAAATAAAGTGTTACCAAAAACCTTAACAACAATGTATGGATATGTGACCCTGGATCACAAAACCAGTCACAAGTAGCACGGGTATGGGGTATATTTGCAGCAATAGCCAACAATACATTATATGGGTCAAAATTATCGATTTTTCTTTTATGCCAAACATTATTAGGATATTAAGTAAAGATCATGATCAAGATATTTTGTAAATTTCCTACCATGCATTTTTGAGTGAAAGCAGCACAATCGCGAACATAAATTGACAACTTTAAAAGCGATTTTCTCAATGTTTCGATTATTTTGCATCCTCGGATTCCAGATTTTCAAATGATATTTAGATTGTCATAACAAACCACACATAAATGGAAAGCTTATTTATTCAGCTTTCGGATGATGATTGCACAAAATTGACCCATGTGACTGGTTCTGTAGTCCAGGGTCACGTATAAGTAAAAAACAGATTTTTTTTGTACCCACTTCATACACAAGCAGGGACTTGGTGAGATCCAGTTCTTTCAAATCAAATTTCTTCCGATAAAGTGTACTCATCATTTTAATACTAGTCTGGCCTTTCCCATAACCCCTCCTTTAATCAAAGAAATAATTTATGAAGGAAGGAGCACATTGTCATGCATTTGGGTGTGACATAATCTGCTGTCTAGATGTCAATTTTAACTTGTCAGTCAACTTAGTCATATGTGATCATGATTTGGCTCTTCCCTCAGGTCTGTGGTGTTGGCTTTCATTTTCTTGTCCTGAATGATATGTTTGTTGAAATGAGACACGCAATCCTATTTGCAAATATCAACCAATTAGGTACAATTAGAAAGTTACTTCAGGTGTGTATCTGAGGATTTAGAGACATTTACTGTAATTTTTTTCACCCTTTGAGCACTTTTTGAGAGGACTGTGAGCTCCCTGCACTCAAAAATAGAGGTTCTACTTTGCATCTATAGTTCCATGAAAAACATTTGACTGGGAAATACTGGGCAAAAATATTAGCTAGATAATTAAAATGTTCCTCACACACTAAGGGACAACAGCTTCTTTTAATAACTGTTTACTGAAAGGTTCTTTGGAGAAGAAAACATAGTTCTTCTATGGCATCGCTGTGAAAACCCTCTTTGTAAACTTTATTTTTAAGATTGTGACAGTAGGCCTACTTCGTTTCACGGGACATCGGCACTCAGATTCAGGAAAGTCGAGCTTGTTTTATTTGAAATGAGTATTACGGATCTCCTGATCATGTTCTTCCTCCATTTAAATTCTGTTGAGCCTCACTCTCGATGGGTACTTTATCTTATCCATCCTTCTGTTTTAAAGGTGCAGTGTGTAACATTTTTGAGTATTTATTAACAGAAATGCAATATGACATCCATAACTATGTGTTCAGTTGTGTATAAAGAACTTACTTAATAAACCGTAATGTTTTTATTACCTTAGAATGAGGCATTTATATCTACATAGGCTCGGGAATCCCCTTCTATGAAGGCCGCCATATTATGACGTCATGTTTCTACCGTAGCCGACAGCGAACAAACAGCGTTACAGAGCGTGTTTCGTCACTACCTTGAAAGAGAAGCCGCAGAAAGCTAGAAGAAGCTAGTCGTAAACACCGTGAGTATTGACTTTTCCCTTGTCAGTGGTGTAAATATGTAGTTGGATTGTTTCATGTAACTTAATTCTTCACCCTCGCTGTGTTATGACTTTGCTATGTGGGGATAAATGTGCTGGTTACATTCGTGAGACAGCTGATTAGTAGGCTACTCTTGTCATTGACCATAAAACAGTGACAGGAATCACCAACCCGTCGATCTTGGATGCATTTTAAGTCGATCGAGTTTCCAAAATCAGAGAAAAAAGCCTATTGTGTGTAGCAAGTGGTGTCTATTGGGATGCCGAGGCGCGCGTGCTGTTACAATCACGCCATTTTTGCCGCACGCACCTTTGGGCTCATGCGGACGCGTCGAGTATAAACAAAGCTTTAACCAGCTCAGCCACAGTAACAGCTCATATTAGCCAGCTAAACTTTTACTACCCTGTTAGAAAAAATCTATAGTTGCATAGTGTCATGTGGTTCTTCTCCCTCGCTGTATTATGGGTTTGCTATGTGGGGAGAATGTGCTGGTTACGTTCGTGAGACAATCAGCTGATTACTATTATTATATTATGGATTTAGACCCTTGATCCGCACCTGACTATGGCTTTGTAAACTTTATCCATGATGTGGTTTATAATGGACTGTGGGACTCTATGTTAGCTGTGGCTTGTTTTACTCTGGCTATTCTCTGCTGTCTTAGACGACGATGTTTGTCCCGTTTTAGCCACCGTAGCTTCTTCGAAAGGGAGGGGTGAGCGGTGGGCTGAGCCCTTAGTGTAAACTCGCAAACTAACCGCTAGATGTCGCCAAAAAGTTACACACTGCACCTGTAAAGGGTACCTATTATGGCATTTAAAATGTTCCTAATATTGTTCTGGGAGTCCCCAACAACAGTTTTACAAGCATGCAATGACAAAAAACACTTTTGTTGTCTTATAATATGCATTTATTTTTACCTGATTTGCTCACCGACTCCCATATGAATCGTTTAGCGAGTCATTTTTCCAAACCCCGCCTTTGCGTGACGCTAATATGTGGTGATATGTTAGACACCCAGCCGACGGGGTGTCATTGGTTGTTGCGCTAGATCTTACCCAGATACAACAGTGCTATTTTCTGATTGGCTAACAACACCAGACGAACAACACCAGAGGAGACCAGGGTTGCCAGGTCTGCACAACAAAACCAGCCCAATTGCTCATCAAACTAACCCAATCACGGCCAAAAATATTCAAATAGCGTTCCCGGGTGTTTCCTCAATAACAATCATGTTCCAGTGGATAAAACAATCGCGTCAACCAGCGTGCACTACACAAACAACCCGCGGAAACAGTGCAGGCATACGGACCTGGCAACACTGGAGGAGACGCGCTTGAATCCTGCCGGTTCCACAGTGAGTGAGTTTTGGGCACTGCGACATATTAAATATATTACAAATAGTTTTTCAGCGTGAGAAATACAATGTGTGGCCGGAGAGCGTGACAAAAGACCGAAATGAGTGACTGTCACGCTCAATGCGTGATGCGTGACACTCGAGAGCCCTGTGACAACTCCATTAACAACGACAAACACTTCACATATTTCAATTCAATTGACATTGAAGACCTAAGTTAGCTGCTAGAAGCTGCGCTGTGCCTGTGCGTACACAACACACAAAATAATTATAGAACATGATACAAACATAAAAGCAACAGCCTACTTACAGATTGTGATTCGGAGAAGGAAGCTGATCCAAATAAACTCGGTACTGAACCTCCCTCCTTCAGTATCAGCCGGCTCGCAAATTCATACTTTATAGCATTTAGGTTTGTGAAGCAATCATCTTCAAAATGACGCGAACACAGAACGAGTTCGGGCTATAATACTTCTGTGGTATAGTTAAGAACTGTAGCCACTGTCTTCAAATGCTCCTCACTGGGCAGATGAAAAAAGTTTGCTTTTGCGTCGCACTTCAAAACACAGCAGCGTCTCGTCGACATGATGTTTTCTCTGGTGTCTCCTAATGCAATGAGTGGGCGTATCTTATTCAAATAACTTGTAAAAGTGACGTACGAAAGTTAGAGAAAATGCATCGTTCGTCTATCGATTCATATCAGCGACTCAGAGTCGACTCTTACTTTTGAGAGACAATAACTTTGTATACGGTGAACTTTCATATTTAAAACTTTGCAGGATGTTTTCGTTCATTTAGATCTATGTTACACACTACATGAAAGGTAATTTTCAAAATTCCATGATAGGTACCCTTTAAAACGGCACGACTGTGGCTTGAGCAGTTTGGATAAATGGGCATCTACTGGGCTTCTAAAAACAGTTATAAAAATGAACATGACCTTTTGAACGATCAGTGACAGCAAACGCACACCATAGTTATCTTCTCAGAAAGCCATAAAACCAGACAATTTTTGATCATCCATGAAAGTAAACCCTTGTATTCTTGATTTTGGACGCAAACCTACAGCTGCAGACATAAAAGCTCACAGAAGAGGGAGACAAAACATCTGTGACTGAAAGCTGCATCGTTGAACTGCATCTCCTGACTGGCCTCACGTTGACGCTGAATTCACACACGGTTCAGTATAAAGACAGAAGTAGCTACGAGAAC
Organism: Chrosomus eos; assembly: GCA_036326025.1. Classification (NCBI taxonomy): domain Eukaryota; kingdom Metazoa; phylum Chordata; class Actinopteri; order Cypriniformes; family Leuciscidae; genus Chrosomus; species Chrosomus eos. The sequence continues at coordinate 25,817,031 of CM070820.1, read as the reverse complement.
AAAAATACTATCTAATGTCTTTCCCAGAGTTGCTTTTGTAAAGGTCAGAGATTTCAATGGACCTGATTGTTAAAGGTTGGATTTAATAGTAAGAATAATCTGATTCTTTCACTTTCTTAAAGTTTTGTTTGAAAAGAATGGGTAAGTCTCAACATCACCTGATATATATGACAAGCTCTTTATATCATCAAGAATTAATGCAATCATATGTTGTTCTGACATGTGAGTTGTATTAGGTGGAACCAATTATAGGCCTAGCCAAGAGCTTGTCTTGTTTGCAGTTGAAAATCAAGACGAAATTTCCATTTTCATTTAGTCCAGGCCCTCCTCGTCTGTGCGAGTGTCCCCATTGCTAAATACTGTGATTTCTCAAATGTCATATGTCTGCAGTTTTACTGGAAGTAAGTGTTTGTCATGCATATCTCATATGCTCTGCGTTGATTAAAATTGCCCATGCACTTGTCTCCTGAGCTTTTGATTTATTATTCACCTCGAGCGACTTCATCTTGACAGCGTTCTTATCAGTCTGTTCCTTTCATTTATTCCCTGAAGGTTTGATTCCATGCCATCTTGCTGCCTTATTTAAAAAAAAGATATTGCAGAGCCTTATAATAATAATTTGTAATCTTTTTTATGCCCAACTGATGTGCAGCTTGCGTAAGGATTGCCATTATTTAATCTCCAGGATTTCCATCGTTGGCAGCAGTTTAATGCACTCTGTACTATAACGACAGCTATACAAATAGTTTGGTTGTTCTACATATCTTCATTGAATATCACATGACTCCTGTATGTCTGTCTCTAACCAATTATCTAGAACAAAGTGAATACAACAACAAACCTAAATTTATTTTATCTGGGAATGGTACTACAGTGTAGTCACAGGCATACTTTTCAAAATGTTGCGGTTGGTTATGTTTTTTGAAAGAAGTTTGCGTTGATTTGATCAAAAGTAAAGTATTATTTAAAATAATTGAAAACTGTAATTTATTCATGTGATGTTACAAACAGAATTTTCCGCATCATTACTCGTTGTGTGTCGTCAGTGTCACATGATACTTTAGAATTGCGATATGCGGATTTGCTTCTCAAGAAACATTTGTGATTATTATCAATGTTCAAAACAGTTCTGCTGCTTATTTTGTGGACACCATGATACTTAAAAAAATCATTCAAAATAACAATTTAGTTAAAATGGAAATCTTTTGTAACATTATAAATGTCTTTATTGTCACGTTTGATAAATGTAATGCATCCTCGCTTTTGAGTGGTAGTGCATATTATTTCTTAGTCAAAGTGTGTCGATAGTTGTTTTAGTTTAGCACACACAAGACATAACACTTGGATTAGATGAACCTTTGGAGCAGTCATACTGTTTGAAAATAAATGCACAAAACAAGACATGGATCCTCCTTTTTGCCAGCAGCACAATGAATAGAGTCATGAGTAAAGAAGTTCATTAGTCCCTATTAGGCCTCACTCTGAGTAGTACTGGTTGGCATTTTCTTGTTCTCAGCGAGTGATGAGAAATTATACCACTCTTGCCACATCCTTGAATGTGACAGCTAGGTCTTCCACCCACTGTAAGTACTTGAGCTGGGTTTGCTGACTGGAACTTAATACCTCTGGTGTTTTCTCAGAAATCAAGATTGACTGGAACGGTTCAAGTGTTCAAGTGCAAATCACGATAAAAATGTTGTCCTTATCAACAAATTTCTGCTGAGCAAAGATGGTCCATTTTTGTTCTTTGTGATGATGAAAGCATGATTGGGGTTATTATGGGATGGAAGAACGCTGAAGTGATGTTCTTTGATTGGCAAATAGGGCTATTTCGGCTAACAGATGTAAATACACTCACGCATAATATATTTTGCCCTCTTTTAAAAAATATGCTAATTTATAATTCATCTGATATATTCTAAACATTAATAATCCATATTTAAAGTAAACTTTCAGCAACCAAAAGAATACTACAATCTGGCAAGTAATCAACAGGTAGAGCACATGAACACCATGAGGTGATATGCAGCAGTATGACAACAGATTGACAATGCATCTGAATGACTAGACACATTCAAATGACTAGACCATGACTATATCACATAAAGCTTTAAATGCTTCTGTAAACTAAAGTGGACACATAAATCAGTTTAACAATAGAACTCCGGAGATGGCTATAGTTCACGTGAGGCAATCATTCTGAGTGTATGTAGTCATTGCAGTTAGATGTATGTGTTGAGATTTGACTTTATGAATAAGTACATACATTTAGTTTCTGAGGACTAAGGGTCAAACCCTTTGTCTTAACATGCCTGGAAATACATTGTTGCAGTGAGTGACATTAAGCATGTAAACCCATGCAGTGTCGTCACTCTGAAATGATTACATATAGGCCTACTGTGGCTTAAACAGTCTGTCTCGCAGTGTCATAATCTATAATGTCTTGCAATTCTGTCCGTAATTACTCACCCTCATGTTGTTCCAAACCCGTAAGACCTTCGTTCATCTTCGGAATACAAATGAAGACATTTTTGATGTAATCAGAGAGCTTTCCCCCATAGTCTGCAATGCATATCAACTTTCAAGGCCCAGAAAGGTATACCAGAATCTTCAAAATTTGCTGTCCTCCCGTCTTTGAAACGAAACTTTCATACGTTTAGATGTCATGTTATATATATATATATATATATATATATATATATATATATATAATATATATATATATATATTATATATATATAGTTATGTTTTTTTTAATATAATAAATAAAATAAGCATAAACAAAATGAGGGCTGGCTGTTTTGTCTGTTTTTAGTATAGCCAAAGAGTATAGAAGCCAATATAAATTTTCGGTATAGCATAGCACTCTACGATTGGCGGAAGTAATCCAGCATCCTTAGACCTTCACCGGAAATACGTCCGTGCATAGAGCCTATTGACAATGAAAGCCGAGGACTAAGTTGATAAATTTATTTATCCGTGTTTTACTATGCTCTCGTTTATATAGATTTTTATATGGATATCAAGGCTTTTTAGGTTGTGTAGAATCTGCAATCTCTGACCCAGTTTGTTTGCTGGCTGCAATACGATGTGTTTACACTCTCAAAAAAAAGTACAAAAGCTGTCACTGTGGCGGTACCTTTTCAAAAGGTACACATTTTTACCTAAATAGTGCATATTAGTCCTTCAAAAGTACATATTGGTACCAAAAGTGTACATACAGTATTAGTACCTAAATGGTAAATATTAGAACCCTTTTGAAGGGTACTGTCCCATTAACAGCTTTTTCCATACCTTTTTTTCTGAGAGTGTACAAACTGGCATTTCAGGGTGTCGAAATACTATTGGGTGAACTGGCAGTGGGTGAGATCACACAGACCAAACAGAAAAACAGAAATTCCAACACGGAACGCACATTTCAAAGTAAAATAACTGTTTTTGTTTTTGAGATAAACGAGTAGGTATGTGAACTTAGCATGTTTCTACTAAATATCTGCAAACATATTATGGTATTTTTATGCTTTAATAGAGTGAAAAAGTTACATAAAGCACTGTTTTCTGTTAGATTATATTAAAATACATGCAATTTATTAGAAATTGGTGAAATCTGAACATATAATTTTTCTAACTTTTCTGTCGAAAGGAGATAGACCAGGCAAATACCTCATATCATTCCTTCTCTGTTATTGTTTGACTGCTGAATCTCCATGGTAATTCAACCAAGATGTTTGTGATTTTTCCCCCCCCTCTCTTCAATAGGAAAGTCAATAGGTGAAGACTTTTATGTCTCCTTTGTGTTTGAAATCCCCCACAAATCATTTCGGTTTCACAAAACAGCAATGAACAGACTTCTCTGAGCCTGCCAGAGGATAAAAGTATAAGCGAGATCAAAAAACTTATAGCAAGGATTGATCTTCGTGTGTATACCGCATGGGGCTTTCTTTTTTGTTATTGACTTTTTATTTATTTTATCATCCCTGTAGCGAATTTTACGCAGAGGCTCACTTTTAAGAGAACTAGCCTTTTTCACATTCTTTACAAATTCTTTATAAAAAGACTGGTAAAGCAATATAAAATCAATTACAGCCCTTAATGCTGCAACATTGCCATCGTGTCTAATGGACACGCTTACATTGCATTTCTTCATTGCAGTAATGAGCAGGAAAAGCACTGAATGGATGCAGTGTTCAGTGAATGTTTGTGACCCGAGGCTTTGTGCAAGCGCTCCTTCAATTTTAACAACCATCATGAGCCTCAGTGCTGTATTTTAAGAGAGTCAGGGACAACTTAATCTAAAAATGTTTTGTATAATATGCAGTTCTCTTACGAGAGTATCTCTCGTACTGCGTAATATCTTACGCTACAGGGAAAACTCTTTTCCACGAGATATTGAAGCCAAAAATTATCCTTAATTTTTTATTAATGTAAAACGCTTTGCGGCAGCAAGCAGACATAGGCGAGACAGCTCGCGCGCCTATTGGCTGCCCTGCGGCAACAGCAGCAGCCTATCGAGAGAGGCTCTGCGTGACGTCACGACGAATGGGGGCCTTTCGCGCCCATATCGTCACGTCCCGCCTGAAAGGGCGTGGTCTCGCCCTATAAATAGGCTCGTTAGCTGCTCTTACGTTGATTTTTCATCTCTTCAGCGAAGCCTCCCGCATCGCTGGATCCAGAGTGAGAAGCCGCGCCGTCGACCTGTAGCCTTCAGCGGGACGTGCCATCGAGTCTGGAGTCGCTGGCCTCGCCGCCTTCAGCCGCCGTACCTGCTGCGCTTTCCGGCGTACATATCCTTTCCTCTGCTTAGAGTGTGTGTGTTTGCATTATTTGCCTTTTTTCCCACCCCTCTAAAAGAGCGGCGTCTTTTTAAAGATGCCTTCCTGTGGTTCTTGCCGAGCCCCACTCAGCGATGAGGACCGCCTATGTCATCTGCGTGTCCTGCCTGGGTGAGGATCACGCGGCCATCGCGCTCGCTGACGGCGGATGCCATCATTGTGAACGTTTGCCTATGGTGCCTCTGCGGACTCGCCTAGCTTCGTTCTCCGAGCCCGCATCCCAGCCTGCCGTGACGCCGCGCCGCAAGAAGCGCCGCGCCCAGCGCGCGCCCGAGCTATCTCCAGCCTGCCAAAGCTCGCCGGTTCGCCCGCCAGCTTCGCCAGCTTCGCTCGAGTCGCTCCCGGACGGACAGCGGCCGCCGTCTGCCGCCGCATCCGCCATCGAGTTGGACGATAACACTGAGGCATGTTCTCTCTTGGCTTCGGATAGCGAGGATTGGGCGAGCTCCGTGGACCTCCCCTCCGCTAACGTTTCCCACCAACCCTCTGGGAAGAGAGCCGGCATTGAGGCTGAGCTGATGCGACTGCTCACCCAGGCCGTGGAAAGCATCGGCCTCGATTGGGAGGCACCCACGCTACCGCCGCGCAACAGATTGGACGGACGCTTTCTCGGGAAAGACGAGGCTCCGTCAAAGTCTAGGCCCGCGCCCTTCCTCCCGGAACTTCACGAGGAGGTTGCAAAGTCGTGGAAGGCCCCCTTTTCCGCCAGGATGCGTACCTCTACCTCCGCGGCATTCTCCGCTGTCGACGGTGCGGGAGATAGAGGATACCTCGCCATTCCTCCGGTGGAGACGGCTGTTGCGTCACATCTCTGCCCGCCCTCTGCTGGACGGCGTGTTCAGACGACGCTCCCGTCCAAAGCCTGTCGGGTGACATCATCGCTGCACGGACGCGCTTACACCGCAGCCGGGAAAGCAGTTTCAGCGCTGCACACGATGTCTATTCTGCAGATTTACCAGGCAGACCTTCTCCTCAAGCTGGACGAGGAGGGACCTGGCGCTATCTGCGTAGCGGACCTGAGAAGCGCTACAGACCTCGCTCTACGCGCTTCTAAAGCCGCTGCACAGGCCATGGGGCGGAATATGGCCTCTCTCGCCGTCGCCGAGAGACACTTATGGTTGACGCTGTCTGAGATGACGGAAGCCGAGCGCTCTGTGTTCCTCGACGCGCCCAGTTCCCCAGCGGGCTTTTTCGGATCTGCCGTCAAGGACTTTGCGGACAGATTTGTTGAGGTGCAGAAGACTTCTCAGGCTATGAAGCACTACCTGCCGAAGCGCTCGAGCTCCGCTACAGGTCGCACCAAGCCGCCTGCTCGCAGCTCTCAGCCCCAGCCTGCACCGCCCGCCGCCGCCGCCTCACAGCGCCGCCAGGCCCGGGATCAGAGACCGCGGTCTCGCTCCGCCGGACGCCGCCCCCCTCACCGCGGGCCCCGGCCGAGGATTGAGATCAAGCCCGAGGCCTCAAAGTCTTCCTAGCCTCTCTAGGAAAACGACGGTGTTCAGATCCCGCTGCGGCCGGATTTCCACCAAAACTTCTCGCTCGTTCAGTTCCATGCGTTGTGACTGTCCCAGTGTATTTTGCAGTGAAGCAGCCGTTGTCTCAGCCCGCTTGCCTGCACACAAAAGCTGTTTTTACTGCTACCCAGATAAATCCAATAAAGAGTGTATTTTCTGGTGTTCCGGCCTCGGCCGATGGTGTTATGAGTGTTGTAAGAATGTCCCAGTGCCCATTCCCACACCCAGACACAGCCCGCCACGGTGCAGGGCTCGCACAAATAAAATCGACTCCGGTCGATTGAGCAAACAATGTAGTGAACGCGCCCATATCCCAATGCCCGCTTACACTACACGCTGCGTGTCCCTCGGTTTCTGTAAAAACGAAACCAACACACATTCAGTCGGCCCTAAACGACAGTGTTTTCAGTGCAGCAAATGTGCCCGCAGCCCCGCGCCCACATTTCCTCACAGACACGCCGAATCCCACGGGATTCGCCCCGCTCGCTCTCTCGGCGCCACCCGCCTTAGAGGAGCTGAGCGCGGCCAGGCTGCCCGCTGTGATCAGCGCGCCCCCCGCCTCGAACGCTGTAAACACGGCGCTGTGTTCCCAGCACACAGGGACTCTCGTGCCGCCGCTTTCCCGCGGCCAGAGCCCAGATTTCATTCTACCCCTAGCTATTCGCGCGGATGCATGGTCAAGGCTTTCCGGGGTATCAGAGTGGGTGCTGAACACTATAAAGAGAGGCTATTCGCTACAGTTCGCTCGACGCCCTCGCCGTTACACGGCGCGCGTCCAAACTATGGTGAAAAGCGAAGTATCTCATCTACTTCGAGCCGAGATAGCGAAACTACTGAGGAAAGGGGTTATAGAACCTTTATCTCAGGCTCAGAGCGAAGGGGGCTTATACAGCAGATATTTTCTGGTACCGAAAAAAGATGGTGGGCTCAGACCCATTCTAGATCTGCGACTGCTGAACAGAACGCTCGTGAAGCGCCAGTTCAGAATGCTTACGACCAGGAAAATCCTCGCGCAAGTGCGCCAAGGAGACTGGTTCATGTCAATAGATCTGAAAGACGCCTATTTTCAAATACAAATAGCGTCCCATCACAGGCGATTCTTGAGATTCGCCTTCGAGGGCCAGGCATATCAATACACAGTCCTGCCGTTCGGCCTGTCCCTAGCACCCCGTACGTTCACGAAGTGCATGGACGCGGCCCTCGCCCCCCTGAGACTTCGGGGCATGCGAGTTTTGAACTACTTGGACGATTGGCTGATTCTAGCCAATCGTTCACGAACGGAGCTCATAGAGCACAGGGCCGCATTACTCGAGCACCTCGAGGAGCTGGGCCTTACAGTCAATTGGGCGAAAAGCTCACTGCTCCCCAGTCGGAGAATTTCCTTTCTGGGAACAGTGTTAGACTCGCTATCCATGACGGCACGCCTGTCACCGGAGCGCGGATTGAATATTCAGCACGTCGCGAAATCCTTCCGCCACGGCTCTATAGTCCCGCTCAGAAGGTTTCAGAAAATGCTGGGTCTGATGGCCTCAGCAGCCTCCGTACTCCAGTTGGGCCTGCTCCGCATGCGCCCACTGCAGCTATGTCTAAAAGCACGAGTTCCCCCCAGGGCGTGGACCGCAGGTCTATTTCGTCTCAGGGTCGACCTTCAGTGCATTTCGGCTCTGAAACCATGGAAAGCAACCGACTGGTATCAGTCAGGTGTGATTCTGGGGATCCCCTCGAGTGTGAAGGTGGTGTCTACGGACGCCTCCACATCGGGGTGGGGAGCGCTGCTCGAGGGCAGACCGCTAGCTGGCCTATGGTCAGTACGGAGAAGCTCCTTCACATAAACTGCTTGGAATTAATAGCAGTCGACAAAGCGCTACGGCGCTTCTGTCCCCAGATAAAAGGTCACCACGTATTGGTCCGGTCGGACAACATGTCAGTAGTGGCGTACATAAATCGCCAGGGCGGCGTCAGGTCCCGAAACCTTTACAGGCTGACGGAATGCCTCCTGGTCTGGGCTCAGCACAACCTGCTCTCGCTGAGAGCGGCGCATGTGCCTGGTCACCTAAATGTGGGGCCAGACAGGCTGTCCAGAAGCAACGTCCCAGCAGGAGAATGGTCTCTGCACACGCAGACGATCCAGCTGCTGTGGGAAACGTTTGGCAAAGCGCAGGTGGACCTGTTCGCGTCCCAGGAAAACGCTCACTGCCCGAGATTCTTCTCGAAAAGCCGGGACGCGCTGGCCCATGTTTGGCCCCGCCGCCCCCTATATGCTTTTCCCCCTGTCTCACTCCTGCCTCAGGTGTTGGAGCGAATCAGGAGGGAGGGATGCCCAGTGCTACTCATAGCTCCGCTCTGGACAAACCAGTCGTGGTTCCCTGTCCTGATGCAGCTGACCAGCGCTGCCCCATGGCCTTTACCGTTGAGGAGAGACCTCCTCTCTCAGGCGGAAGGCTCGATTTGGCATCCTCGCCCGGATTTGTGGTCCCTGCACGCATGGGCTATCAACGGGTACCCGCTGACCTCCCAGAGGGAGTGTTAAACACGATCGCGCAGGCTAGAGCCCCGTCTACCAGACGGCTCTACTCCTCGAAGTGGTCGGTGTTCTCTGCTTGGTGTCAAGCGCAGGGCTTTTCACCTGTAGACTGCGGGGTTACGGAAGTACTTTCCTTCCTTCTGGAGCTACTGGATAAGGGCAGGACCCCTTCCACGCTCAAAGTATACGTGGCGGCCATAGCAACGTTTGCAAAAACCGGTGTCGGCCAGTCACTGGGAAAGAACGACTTAGTCGTGCGTTTCCTTAGAGGAGCTCGGAGGCTAAACCCTCCCAGGCCCCCTTCAGTCCCGACATGGGACCTTTCCACGGTCTTGGGGGCCATGAAAGGTGCCCCATTCGAGCCAATCCAGTCGTCAGACATGAAACACTTGTCTTTCAAGACAGCGTTTCTTATGGCTCTCGCTTCAGTGAAGCGCGTAGGGGACTTGCAAGCGCTTTCAGTGAGCGCGTCATGCATGGAGTTTGGACCTAATGACTCAAAGGTCATACTCAAACCGAAGCACGGCTACGTGGCAAAATTCAACACACCGTTCAGGGCCCAGGTGATTTCCCTGTCTGCCCTTCCGGTTCTCAATGAGGAGAAGGACGCGAGTCTCCTTTGCCCTGTCAGGGCACTAAGGGCTTATGTGTCCCGCTCGTCTGGTTTCAGACAGACTGAGCAGCTTTTCGTTTCGTTTGGCGGCCGTGCTAAGGGACTTGCCGCTTCGAAACAGAGCCTATCCAGATGGATAGTCGGTGCCATAGCGCTGGCTTACACTTCTAAGGGCCTACAGTGCCCTTTGGGTGTTAGAGCGAACTCCACAAGAGGCATGGCCTCCTCGTGGGCATGGTCTAGCGGGGTTACCCTGCAAGATATTTGTATGGCCGCGGGCTGGGCCTCGCCGTCTACATTTATAAAATACTATAACCTGGAGGTTCCCGCCTTACAAGCTAAGCTTTTGGCGGTATAAAATTCAGTGCTATCTGCCCGCTGTGCGGCTCGGATACTGAGTTTGACCTGCGTATTGCTCACTGACCGGTACAGCAGCTCATTAAAATGTTGACACACATGTGGCCACCCAGTTCAGGCTGAATGTTAACCCTGAGGGTATGGTCTATTTGTCACATGATTAGCTCCTTTCGGATGCTATTTAACAGGGAATGATGCTTCTAGCCTCTCTTCCCTCACTCTCTGTGAGTTTATGGTGATTATGCACTATATGCGCCCCGGGCTTCGGCCCTGGGACTTTGGTGTTGGATCCCTACCAGCACGGCGTGTTGCATTGTGTTCCCCATAGCGTAAGATATTACGCAGTACGAGAGATACTCTCGTAAGAGAACGTACTCGGTTACTAACGTAACCTCGGTTCTCTCTAGAGAGGGAACGAATACTGCGTATCTTGCCGTGCTTGGAATACACTCTGGTTCACTTCGGCGATGAAAAACCAACGTAAGAGCAGCTATCGAGCCCATTTATAGGGCGAGACCACGCCCTTTCTGGCGGGACGTGACGATATGGGCGCGAAAGGCCCCCATTCGTCGTGACGTCACGCAGAGCCTCTCTCGATAGGCTGCTGCTGTTGCCGCAGGGCAGCCAATAGGCGCGCGAGCTGTCTCAGCGAGCTGAAAAAAAAGAGTTTTCCCCGTAGCGTAAGATATTACGCAGTACTCGTTCCCTCTCTAGAGAGAACCGAGGTTACGTTAGTAACCGAGTACATTTTTTTTTTTTGTTTTTTTTTTTTGCAATGTCCTGATTCAAGTTTTTAACCACCGACTTTCTAATGGAACACCATGTCCACTTTTTTTTTAGAAGAAGAACCACATCAAATACTTTCATAATTGTGCCAACTCTTCCCACTTGACAAGATAATTAGGTGGTGGCATATGAAGGTATCGAATGCACAAGCTTTACAGGCTCATGGATGCCTTTGAGGAGAATGAGAGCCTAAAATAATAGTGTTTGCCATGATAGAAAACAACATGGCAATGAGTAAGAACGCACAAGAACACATTCCTGGCTTTATCTCACAATGTTTAATAAACATACTGCCTGATGGTCTTTATCTTTTTAATGAACACCTGATGGTTTGGATTTCTCGTGGCCTTTAACAAATAAATGTTATATAATCATTTTAGAAGAATCTGAGAGATTTTCTAATGCACACTACTTCTTAAGCCTACTACTACTACTACTTCTTAAGGAGATACTCCTGAGCCGTAGAGCAACAACCTTTGTGATGACAACTCAAAATGAGGAAATTCTCCTGCCCATTACGCTCTCAAATACACCTGGACATCATTATGTTAATTAGCTTGTGAGTCTGAAAACATGCCCACCTGTGGGTGTGCTGTCCTGACCTGTTATTAATATTGCATTATAAATCAGCTTTACCTTAATGAAGGCACAATCAAAGAGTTCTGAAAGGGATGTGAAAAGAAATGAGCGTGTGGGAAATATTAACATCCTCTTTCCAATTGTTCGCTAGAGGGGGAAAAAAAGGTATTTTTGTATTAGTTATGTTTTTGGAACTTCAGGTGTTTCAACGCAGCTCATTGAATGTATATGTGTGAAAGATGTATTTTGGTCTGCTAGCTTATAAATGAAAGTTTCTAAGAATTGGCAGCATGTAAGAATATGAGGAAGGGAAAGTGATCCATTCTTATCTGAATTATCTCTGTATATTTGTCTAGTAAAATAATTTGAAGTAGCCTATGCTCCGAGAAATAATTTAATTCAATTCATTTCTATTAGTAGTTTTCATTCTTCACTCGCACTATAAATGTATTTATGTATTACATATAATTTATTAAATATACATTATTAATTACCTTATTAACATTTCACATGCTATATAAACAGGTAATGTGCAGTATTTACTTTGTCGTGTAAACTCGTGTAAAACCGGTATATCAGATTTTGTGCACTGAGCTCTAAAATTTCTGCTGGACTGGGAGTTTCTCACCACAGAAAAATGGCCCCATTTATTGTGAATTTTGATTAGCAGCAGTTACCATTTGTATAGCAAAACATTGTTTGTAAAGTTACCCTCTGCACTGAATAGGTTAAAGAAATGAATAATTACCAGTATTATATTAATGAAATACTTGCTTAATGTCAAACACTTGTCTTTGGATATCTTGATTTTAAATGTCCTTTCCCACACAACACTTCAGAGGACAAGTTGTTGGATGTATGGAATTTTTCTTTCTTGGTGTAAGAACCCTGCTGTTACAAATGAGTTTCTGTTCATGCCGGTCTATGTTCAGACATGCTTAAACTATGTCATCATGTCAGTAGTTTCTCTTTCCTCATATTTGATCACATGATATTGCCCTAGGTGTGGTTTTTCTCTAAGAAGAAGGGAAGATTTCTTGGAAAACTGAACATACTTTTGGTTTGAAAACAGTACCGAGTACATATAGTTCAACCCACACATTGATTTAATCTTGTTCTTTTTGCTTTGAGTTGGAAAGCAGTATGTTGGCCTGTTGGTTCAGGTATGGCATCTTCTCTGAAAACACTTTCCTAGAACACTTTATTCCATTCCATATCTGTCAGCACAGAACTTTGGAAGACTCTTTAGAACTTGGATGTGTTTCAGGTGGTAATATAGTTTATGTAATCTCTATTCTACAGTGAGCTGATCTCATATTTTCATTTTAAAATCTCTCAAAGTTATATTCACAAAATTATTATTTTACTTAATGTTGTTGGATCTAGATTAAGGAGGAGGAAATTATGATCTTATGGATAGATGCGGTGCAGATCCATCCATGGACAGTTCACACAAACTCATCACTACATGCGGGCATTCTGTTAATAACCAAACATTTTCCATTGGTGCACCAAAACATAAATAAATAGGGTATACAAGGGTGACTGCTCAGACAATCAAATCTGAGGATCAGAACTAACTGTTGTATAATAATTTATAAATTATTTAAATGTGGACATAGTGTGTGACAATTCCAGAGTTTGGGTTTAATAACAAAGAATGACCATGGAAGAGAGTAAGTGCAGCGGAATGTATGCAACAGCTTTGACATAATGAAGGACAAACAGGAAAACTGGTGATTGAAAGTAGTATTTAACTGTTGTGAATTACCTGAAACAGGGATAATTTGAGCTGACAAAGCCTGATATACATAAAAAAACTAGCTCCTCATAGTTTTAAATATATTGTAATCTAGCATTGTTTGCTTTTGGATAAGGCAATAAAATATAATTGTAGTGAACAAGGTGGGAGGTAATGAGAGCAACAATGTTTGGGAAGCTACTTTAAAATTGTAGGCTAGTTTGCCAAGATACAAATGTAATGTAAAGGTTAAGTATACTGTAGGTTGGCTATAACAAAAGGTAGTTGAAGCTACTTCAGGGGCCAATATCTAGCCAACTATATAATACTTTACAATTTATTCAAAGCCGTAAACAATAGTAGTTTTTAAACAAATTAATATTTTAGTTAAAATGTAACGCTAAATAGCTGATGAGCAGCAGTATTTCGTTAAACTAAGACCTAAAAACAGTGTTGCCAATACTCACAGGACAAATAAGCAACTGCAGCTGTGGCTATGGCAGTAGGGACACAGAGACACTCAAAACGAGACATTCAAATGAATTAAACTGAGGAACAGCCACGGGACTAATACTGTTGTTGATTATGCAACACAATGATACCCCCACCTCTGCCAGAGGTTTGCGAAAGATCAACTAACCCGTAGCCTGTAAGATCATCAAAGAAGATCATCAGACTGTTTTGTGTCTGTTTCAGTTTTGCTAATGTCAGATAAAATGACTGCCTTGTTGTTAACAGAGCATGCATTGAAAAGCGCAGATTTTACATGGGGTGCAGAAGATAGTGGACAAAACTCCTTCCATTTAAGTGCTGGCATGTTGTTAAAATGAACCCCAGCAGGCTTACAAAACAGTTTTTAACACAGAATGAAAAGAGATGGCATCGGATGATGAATGTGTAAAACTGCGCCTTTAAGAGAGATGTATGTAGCACGTAGGCCGCAGTATTCCAACATATCTGCAAACTGCATAGGTGTAATTCACCATTTTAACAGTTACCCAGGTTCAGAATTGGCGAGCAGTGTAACTTAAAGCCATGCAGGAGGAATCCACACCAACAGAAACCTCGCAGTTGTGTGAGTCAGGAGAGTTGATTCCAGCAGATTACGCTCAGAAAAAAAAGCAACAGGAGAGTTGATTCCAGCAGATAATGCTCAGAAATAAAAGCAACAGGAGAGTTGATTCCAGCAGATAATGCTCAGAAATAAAAGATACAAACCAACAGGTGAAATGTGATTCCGCAGAGGTTAAGTTGGGAGCTAAACTCTGCAGGTCATTTGCCTTTCAGGACTGAGTTTGGACACCCCTGTCTAGTCATCATCCCACTCCTACATCTAAACACCAACCATTTCTTAAAAAGCTATATACAGTATAAATAAAAACATAACAGACAGTAATCACCATGATTAATATATTGCTAATATGTCAAAGGCAGTACAGAAATTGTCCAAATGACTTTGCGTTAATGCATAAATAAAATACATATTTTATGGTCATTTCTTGAGTCACAGCATAAGAGAAAAATATTTTGTGTCTCGTGTTTAGATTATGATGCGATGAAGAAAGTGTAGGTTCAACACAGGACAAACGTTTGTGGAGTTCGCTCGTGATAAACCAACTTTGTTCCATGGTCAACTAGAACAACTCAAGGAGTTAATTTTGCTGTAAAATTTCTAAAATTGTTTGCCAGAGAAAATTGTTGTTTATTTGAATGAACAGAAAGTGTCTACTCTTACAGAGGCAGCTGTTTTCTCTGATGAATTTGTGCTCACTCCCCGAGTGTTTTTTTCATCACCTACTAAGCGCAATTCTTATGTTCGTACATGAAATGTTAGGGATGTTGTGACTTTTGAGTAAAGAGAACGCAGGTAGTGGCAATATGGTAAGCCGCAAATGTTTTTATTGCCATGAGGCTGGTCACCTCATTTCAGCTTGTCCTGCATTGAAACAGAAACTTCCCCAGCAGCACAATGTATTTTTGTATAGTCTGGCATAAGTTCCGGGCTTGTCAAGTTGGCTGTTTGTGCTGAGTTACCTGTTGAGAGAGTATCACAGCACAGCGTGCTGATCCACTCTGATCCCTTGCTTCAGAACTGCAGTGAAACAAATTGCTTTGCCAAAGTCTTCAGTTGCTTCTTATTGCGATGAAGAGGTGTTGACTGTTGATGTGTAAATGGTCTCCGCCTAAAGCTGAGGAGGACTGGAGTACCGTTTACCAAGCTGTGGTTCCAAAGCCTTATCGACTACAGGTATAAAGCGTCGCTCGCACATGAACATGAACTCTCAGGCCATGTTGGCATCAGGAAAACATATGATAATATGTTAAAATATTTGTTTTGGCCATCTTTGAAATCTGATGTAGTAAGTCGTGTCATGCCTGCCAGCTAGCCTGTAAACCTAACCAAGTTATTCCCCCAGCTCTGTGAAAACCAATCCCAGTTCTTGGAGAACCATTTGAGCGTATTTTAATTGATTGTGTTGGCCCTCTGCCAAAAACATAATCTGGAAACTCTTATCTTTTCCGGTATTTAGCACTTTGAGTCTATTTTCTAGTTTGTTTTGGATGAACTAGAGTGGTGGACTTTTTGACTATTTTAGAATCGCCTTTGACGCGCTTCAGAGTGATGTTGCTTACAGAGTTAATCCAGTCAAAAGGAATCTCATGAAACAGGAAACCCAGTATCTGCTAGAACATGGTTTATTAGTTCCCAGTAGTAGTACCTGGTGTTCACCCTATTTGTTATTCCCCAGGTCTGACGGTATGTCCAGATTCTCCACCGATTGGAAAGTTGGAGCATTGACTAAACCCGATTCATTCCCGTTGCCTCGTGTTGAAGATTGTGTTGACCGTGTTGGAAATTCTAAATTTGTCACTAAACTTGGTCTATTTAAAGGATACTGGCAAGTTCCACTTACTGAGAAGGCTTCCGAAATTTCTGCTTTCGCTACTCCTGATGCATTCCTTCAATATAGGGTAATGGTGTTTGGACTACGGAATGCTGGTTTTACATTTCAGCGTTTAATGTCTAGAGTGTTACTTAATATTCCTAATTGTGATGCTTACCTCGATGATGTGGTTTGTTATTTGGATTCTTGGGATAAACATGTCCATCTTCTGAACTGTGTTTCTCTTACGAGAGTATCTCTCGTACTGCGTAATATCTTACGCTATGGGGAAAACCTCTTTTCCACGAGATATTGAAGCTAAAAATTATCCTTAATTTTTAATCAATGTAAAACGCTTTGCAGCAGCAAGCAGACATAGGCGAGACAGCTCGCGCGCATATTGGCTGCCCTGCGGCAAAAGCAGCAGCCTATCGAGAGAGGCTCTGCGTGACGTCATGACCAATGGGGGCACTTCGCGCCCATATCGTCACGTCCCGCCAGAAAGGGCGTAGTCTCGCCCTATAAATAAGCTCGATAGGCTGATACAAACTGATTTTCATCTCTTCAGCGAAGCTCTCGCATCGCTGGATCCAGAGTGAGAAGCCGCGCCGTCGACGCAAGCCTTTCAGCGGGACGAGCCCTCGAGTCTGGAGTCGCTGGCCTTGCCATCTTCAGCCGCCGTACCTGCTGCGCTTTCCGGCGTACATATATATCCTTTACTCTGCCTGAGAGTGTTTGTTTGCTTACGTGACGCAACTCACACTTCTCTATCTAACTCTAAAAGAGCTGCGTCTTTTTAAAGATGCTATCCTGTGGCTCATGCCGCGCCCAACTCAGCGACGAGGTCATGTCATCTGCGTGTCCTGCCTGGGTGAGGATCACGCTCCCGAGCTCTCTCCGGCCCGCCTAAGCTCGCCGGTTCGCCCGCCAGCTTCGCCGGCTTCGCTCGAGTCGCTCCCTGACGGACAGCGGCCGCCGTCTGCCGCTACGTCCGCCCCCGAGTTCGACAAACCTACCGAGGCATGTTCTCTCATGGCGTCTGATAGCGAGGATTGGGCGAGCTCCGTGGACCTCCCCTCCGCTAATGTTTCCCGCCAACCCTCTGGGAAGAGAGCCGGCATTGAGGCTGCTCACCCAAGCCGTGGAAAGCATCGGCCTCGACTCGGAGGCGCCCATGCATCCACCGAGGCCGGACGGACGCTTTCTCGGGAAAGACGAAGCTCCGTCAAAGTCTAGGCCCGCGCCCTTCCTCCCTGAACTTCACGAGGAAGTCGCTAAGTCGTGGAACGCCCCTTTCTCCGCCAGGCTGCGTACCTCTGTCTCTGCGGCATACTCCACTGTGGACGGTGCGAAAGATAGAGGGTACCTCTCCATTCCACCTGTGGAAGCAGCTGTAGCGTCTCATCTCTGCCCGCCCTCCGCTGGACGGCGTGTTCAGACGAAGCTCCCATCCAAATCCCGAAGCCGCCTGCTCACAGCTCTCAGCCCCAGCCTGCACCACCCGCCGCCGCCGCTTCACAGCGCCGCCAGGCCCGAGACCAGAGACCGCGCTCTAGCTCTGCTGGACGCCGCCCCCCTCAGCACGGGCCCCGGCCGAGGATTGAGATCAAGCCCGAGGCCTAAAAAGCCTTCCTACCCACTCTAGGAAAGCGACGGTGTTCAGATCCCACTGCGGCCGTATTTCCACCAAAACTTCTCGCTCATTCAGTTCCAAGCATTGTGACTGTCCCAGTGTATTTCGCAGTGAGCCAGCCGGTGTCTCAGCCCGCTTGCCTGCGCACAAAAGCCGTTTTTACGGCTACCCAGATAAATCCAATAAAGAGTGCATTTTCTGGTGTTCCGGCCACGGCCGATGGTGTTATGAGTGTCGTAAGAATGCCAACGTCTCAGTGCCCATTCCCACACCCAGACACAGCCCACCACGGTGCAGGGCTAGCACAAATAAAATCGACTCAGGTCGATTGTGCAAACAATGTAGTGAACGCGCCCATGTCACAATGCCCGCTTACACTACACGCTGCGTGTCCCTTGGTTTCTGTACAAACGAAACCAACACACATTCAGTCGGCTCTAACCGACGGTGTTTTCAGTGCAGTAAATGTGCCCGCAGTCCCGCACCCACATTCGCTCACAGACACGCCGAATCCCACGGGATTCGCCCCGGTCGCTCTCTCTTCGCGAACCGCCATAGAGAAGCTGAGCGCGGTCAGGCTGCCCGCTGTGATCAGCGCGCCCCCCGCCTCGAACGCTGTAAACACGGTGTTGTGTTCCCAGTACACCGGGGCTCTCGAGCCGCCGTCCTGCCGTGGCCAGAGCCCTGATTTCATTCTACCCCTAGCTATTCATGCAGATGCGTGGTCAAAGCTCCCCGGGGTATCAGAATGGGTGTTGAACACTATAAAGAGAGGCTATTCGCTACAGTTCGCTCGACGCCCCCGCCGTTATACGGCGCGCGTCGAAACTACGGTGAAAAACTAAGTATCTCATCTACTTCAAGCCAAGATAGTGAAACTACTGAGCAAAGGGGCTATAGAACCTTTATCTCAGGCTCAGAGCGAAGGGGGCTTATACAGCAGATATTTTCTGGTACCGAAAAAAGATGGGGGTCTCAGACCCATGAGCGCTTGTGAAGCGCCAGTTCAGAATGCTTACGACCAGGAAAATCATCGCGCAAGTGGGCCAAGGGGACTGGTTTATGTCAATAGATCTGAAAGACGCCTATTTCCAAATACAAATAGCGTCCCATCACAGTCGATTCTTGAGATTCGCCTTCGAGGGCCAGGCATATCAATACACAGTCCTGCCGTTCAGCCTGTCTTTAGCACCCCGTACATTCACGAAGTGCATGGATGCGGCTCTCGCACCCTGAGACTTCGGGGCATGCGAGTTCTGAACTACTTGGACGATTGGCTGATTCTAGCTTGATTCACAAACAGAGCTCATAGAACACAGGGCCGCATTACTCGAGCACCTCCCCTATATGCTTTTCCCCCTGTCTCGCTCCTGCCTCAAGTGTTGGAACGAATCAGGGAAAACTGCTCGTAGCTCCGCTCTGGACGAACCAGACTTGGTTCCCTGTCCTGATGCAGCTGACCAGCGCTGCCCCATGGCCTGTACCATTGAGGAGAGACCTCCTCTCTCAGGCGGGGGGCTCGATTTGGCATCCTCACCCGGATCTGTGGTCCCTGCACGCATGGGCCATCAACGGGTACCCGCTAACCTCCCAGAGGTAGTGTTAAACACGATCGCGCAGGCTAGAGCTCCGTCTACTAGACGGCTCTACTCCTCGAAATGGTCGGTGTTCTCTGCTTGGTGTCAAGCCCAGGGCTTTTCACCCATAGACTGCGAGGTTACGGAAGTGCTTTCCTTCCTTCAAGAGCTGCTGGATAAGGGCAGGACCCCATCCACGCTCAAAGTATATGTGGCGGTCATAGCAACGTTTGCAAAACCGGTGTCTGGCCAGTCGGGAAAGAACGACTTAGTCGTGCGTTTCCTTAGGGGAGCTCGGAGGTTAAACCCTCCCAGGCCCCCTTCAGTCCCGACGTGGGAACTTTCCACGGTCTTGGTAAGTAAGTAAGTAAGTAAGTAAGTAAGTTTTATTTATATAGCACCTTTCACAGGTATAAGGCCACAAAGTGCTTCACAACAAAACATTTATATCATAAAATACACACTAAAAGCATAGACAGCACATGATCATAACAACCCACAAGCAGCTATTTAAAAGCCTGAACAAATAGATGAGTCTTTAGTCTGCATTTGAAGGCATCAACAGATTCAATAGAGCGCATAGACGGAGGGAGGTCATTCCACAACCTAGGAGCAACAGCCTGAAAAGATCGGTCACCTCTAGTACGATAGCGAGTACGT